>JACXSL010001105.1:0-47000 GCA_019514585.1 Dendrobium officinale
TAGCTTGTTCTCTTTGTGAGTGCATGAGGTTCTCTTGGTGAGTGCCTCCTTCTTGAGATCTCTTAGTGAGTTCTCTAGTTATCCATTAGTTTTGTTTTTTTTCTTTTAGTTGTTTTGTTTACACAATCTTCTTCCCCTCAAGAACTCTTCCCCACTTCCTTTGACCTTGCTCTTGCCGCCGCCCCCCCTAAGACTTCCCCACCGCCGGCCAAGCCTCAGCCCACCGTCCACCACCACGCCGACCACCCTCATCCCATGGGCATCACTTCTTAGTTTCCCCAAACTCAAGTTTGAGATTTGAAAATTTCAAAATTTGAATTATTTCCTAATTTGGAAATCCAAATTTGGAAACTATTCAAGAGAAAATTATTTCAAATCTATTTAATTTGGAGTTTTAATTGCTTTTGCCACGTCATCAAATCTTGCATTAAAAACCCCCTCCTCTCCACGGTTTTCCCTCTCTCCTCAAGCATGCCGCCGGGCCTCCCTATGGGGAAATCCAATCAATGCTCCATTAAACCCCTTTAATCCTATTTGAAATTCAAATTCGGATTAACATCTTCCCTCCACTTTCATAAAACTGAAAATAATTTCAGTTTTCCTCCTCCTTTAATCCCTCCATAATTGAAATTTACAATTAATGCCTTGATTACATTAATTGTCTTTTCAAATCCTCATCCCTTCTCTCCTAAAATTCTCTAAAACTGAAGTTTCTCTCAGTTTTGAAGATAATTCCTGCACCCTTCCCTCCTCCACCCTCATACATCCGCCGGCCTCCTCCCCCTTGGATTCTCCAAGCCGCCGCCCACTATCCCCATCCTTTTAGCGGTCTTCTTGCGGCAACTATTTAGCGCCATCTCCATGTTTCATGGCGGATCCCGAACTCGAATGGGGATTAGTTTTTGATGCTCAAGGAAACCTCGACGTACTACGCTCTCCTTTCTTTGACGCCGGATTCGAATCCGACGAAGACACGGTGGGGGATTACTTGGAACGGATTCTTCCCTCTCTCATCAAAGTTATTGATAGACAACGGAGTAGGCCGGAGTACAATTGGTCTATCGACGGGCGATCTTGAACACACATCTTCCAAATCCGGCGCCCTCCTCTCCTCCTCTAAAACGGATCTACGGCATCGTCTTCCTCGGAGTGGTCTCTTCACTAGCGTGGTTCTTCTTCTCCCAACAAGCTTAGAGATAGGTAAATGACAAGCGGCCTCAAGGTGAGCCATCGCTTTGAATCTTAACCTTGGGATTCTCGTTGATCTAGTCATTCGCATTGCTTTATTGGAGTCGTTATTTTATTGATCTTGTAAACTTAGTCGAATTATCTTGCCTAAGCGTGGTTAACTTCCAAGATCTCCTTTGATTTGTCAATTTCGCAAAGCTAGAGAATGTACGTTCATTATTTTACATAACTTCTATTAATTTCATAAGATTTGATTCCTGGATTCACATCATTTTGGTATCAGAGCATGGCTAGCATGCTTTGCTCATGTTAGATGCATCCTAGGAAGTCCCTTTTAGCTTGCCATATAACTCTCACATGCATAACATCGTTTACCGCATTTATTTCACTACTTTTGTTTGCTGTCCAGTAAATTACAGCACTTTATTTTCTTTGTTTACATGCATGTTTAAGTTACCCAAGTGTTAGTTGAGTCACTTACCACCCACCTAGTCACTTAGCGCACTTGCTACACTTGTTCTCCTTGCTGTCCTGTGTTTTCCTGCACTGTTTAGTGGCTGGTAGGTGTCCAAAAAAATCCTTGTCGAGTGGCTGTCCACACCCCACAACCCACCCTAATCACCAACACCGCTTACCCCACTGTGCTAGGTTGCTGTCCCCACTTTCCAGCGGCTGTTTGGTGACTTTAAGTGTAGTTTCCTGCAACATTTCACTGCTGTCCCCCATCCCTAACCTACCCGATTCAACCCTCAGACTGTCCCATGGACCCGCAGCACCTCCAAGCCACCCTAGACCTCATATTGGGCCAATTAGGGACCGTTACTCAACAAATTCGCAACACCCAAACCGATTTAGCCGACTTTAGACGCCACACGAGCGACCGACTAGATAATATCGAGCGTAACGGGAACCCTGCGATTTACACCCCGTCACGACCTCACTCGCCGTACAACGAGGAAAACCAAGCCGATCATGGCCACCCTAGAGACCCATACCGTCATAACCCGAGACCCCATCAAGATCCTGTTAGAGATGAAAACCCTTGGCGCGATAACGATGCCCAATTGTTGAAAAACATTAGAATTGATGCGCCAACGTACGATGGGACCCTCGATCCCCAAGTCTTCTTGGATTGGATCAAATCCATGGATAGTTACTTCAAGTGGTATAACATCTCGGAGGCTATGAAGGTTAGATTCGCCGAAATGAAACTCACGGGCCGAGCCAACTTGTATTGGACTAATTTAGAGATTATGCGCGAGTCTCGAGGTGAACACCCTATCACGGACTGGAGGGCGATGAAGCAAGAACTCAAGAGAAAATATCTCCCTCCTTCGTACTACCCAAAGCTCCTTGATAAATGGAATAGATTAACCCAGGGGAGCAAGCCTGTCAAAGACTACATCTCGGCCTTTGATGACTTCCTCATCCGTTGCAATGGCGAAGAGTCTGCCACCCCAACTCAAATCCTTTCTATGTTTAGAGCTGGCCTTAGAGAAGACATGCGTACGGAACTCTTTGCTCGAGGTGTAGACTCTTTGGAAGCAGCCTGTAGCCTAGTACTCGACCTCGAAGATTCCAGAACCCACTCCCAAACTAGGCACTTTGACTCCCGCACCAATTCTTATAGGGCCTCGTCGGGACAACCTCAAAACCGACCTTCGGGATCGACTGCAAACCGAACCCCTGCTAGTTCGGCCCCTCCTCGTACCGACCTCAAAGGTAAAGCTCCCGAGCGTGACGCTCCCAAACCTAGTTCTGGAACCAAGTGCTATAGGTGTCAAGGGTACGGACACATTGCTTCGCAATGTTCTAGTCCTTACAAAGTCACCATAATTGAAGAAGTGGACGACGAGGAGGAAGAACCTGAGACTGATTTGGTTCACCAAGTGGATGAGGAAGAAGACTCTTTTACGGAAGAGGAACCTGTGACCTTACAAGTTGTTAGGTGCGCTTTGGCCCAACCTAAATTAAGCGACGATTGGCGAAGAACCTCCATTTTTCATACCTTCATTAAGATCGGAGAAAAGAGCTGCAAGGTTATCATAGATAGTGGAAGTTGTATCAACGCAGTCTCTTCAGCCATGGTCTCCAAGCTCAATCTGAAGGTGACCCAGCACCCAAATCCGTATAAGGTTTCTTGGATCAACTCGACTACCATTGAAATTAAGGATCGAAGCCTTATTCCGATAGAATTTGTGGGATATCAAGACAAGATTTGGTGCGATGTTCTAACCATGGATGTGGGTCAAATTATCCTTGGGCGCCCTTGGTTATTTGACAACGACGTCCATATTTATGGGAGGACGAACACCTGTGTGTTCGAGCATAATGGAAAGAAGATCAAGTTAATGCCCTCTCAACCAAAACCTCCCAAAACTGAAGCTAAACCTATCCCAGCTAAGCAAAGTAAAGGCCTCCACTTACTGACTGCAAAGGAGGTAGAAACTGAGATCACTCAAGGAGCCCCCATGTATGCCTTAGTGGCTAGAGAAGTAGAGGAAGATCAGAAAGAAACAATCCCCGACGTCGTTAGACCCCTTCTTGAAAACTTTGCGGATGTTTTCCCAGACGATTTGCCTAACCAACTGCCACCCCTGCGAGACATACAGCACGCGATAGACTTAGTACCAGGGGCATCTCTACCCAACCTTCCCCACTATCGTATGAACCCGACTGAACACTCCGAGCTTAAGAAACAAGTTGATGAACTCCTACAACGAGGATTCATCAAGGAGAGCCTCAGCCCCTGCGCTGTTCCCGCTCTTCTAACTCCCAAAAAGGACGGCTCGTGGCGAATGTGTGTTGATAGCCGCGCTATCAACAAGATTACCGTCAAGTATAGATTTCCCATTCCTCGACTAGATGACATGCTGGACATGATGACCGGGGCCACTCTTTTTTCCAAGATTGACCTTAAGAGTGGGTATCATCAGATTAGGATCCGTCCCGGGGATGAATGGAAAACGGCTTTCAAAACTAAAGATGGACTTTATGAATGGACTGTTATGCCGTTTGGACTTAGCAACGCCCCTAGTACCTTTATGAGAGTTATGACTCAAGTTCTTAGGCCCTTTTTAGGGAAGTTCGTAGTAGTTTACTTCGATGACATATTAATCTATAGCACTTCGGAAGATCAACATCTCAATCATATAACTCAGGTCTGTGAAGTTTTGAGGAAAGAACAGCTATTCGCCAACCCTGCCAAGTGCAAATTCCTCACCGATAGTGTGACCTTTCTTGGATTTATTATTTCAACTCAAGGGATATCTGCCGATCCTGAGAAAGTGCGAGCAATAAATGAGTGGTCAGAACCTAAGAATATTCGGGATGTTAGAAGTTTTCATGGATTGGCCACCTTCTATCGAAGGTTTATTCGAAATTTCAGCACCATCGTAGCCCCCATAACTGATTGTCTTAAGAAAGGGGAATTTCATTGGACGACTGCCGCTACTAGAGCGTTTGAGGATATTAAGAAAAGAATGGTAGAAGCTCCTGTCATGCGTCTCCCCGATTTTTCTAAAGTATTCGAAGTAACCTGTGACGCTTCCGGAATCGGAATAGGTGGAGTCTTATCACAAGAAGGTCATCCGGTAGCATACTTCAGCGAGAAACTCAATGACATTCGACATAGATACTCTACCTATGATAAGGAGTTTTATGCAATCATTCAGTCCCTTAGATACTGGAGACACTATTTGCTACCCCAGGAGTTTGTAATCTTTTCAGATCATGAGGCTTTGAGATACATCAACTCCCAAAAGAAGTTAAATGTCCGTCATGGTCATTGGGTCGAGTTCTTACAGGAGTATTCGTATACTATCAGACATAAAGCCGGAACTGAGAATAAAGCGGCCGATGCTTTAAGCCGTAGGATAATGGTCACAAGACAAATGAGAACAGAAGTTGTCGGATTCGAACGCATAAAGGATGACTACCCCGAGTGTGCTGATTTTAAGGAAATATACGCGTTACTTGTGGCGGGGGACAAACCTTCCGTAGATGATTTCTTGTTAGAAGATGGTTACTTATTCAAGTCTCAGAAGTTGTGTATTCCCAACACCTCTCTCCGTGAATTTCTTGTGTGGGAGCTACACGCAAGAGGTTTAGCTGGACATTTTGGACAAGCTAAGACTATCGCAGCCGTTGAGTGTAGATTTTTCTGGCCCATCCTTAAGCGCGATGTCATTAGGCTAGTCAAGCGTTGCCATACCTGCCAATTAGCTAAGCAGAGAAAACAAAACACTGGCCTCTACATGCCACTCCCTGTCCCCAACTTCTCTTGGCAAGACGTTAGTATGGATTTTGTCCTAGGTTTACCAAAAACCTTTAGGAAGCACGATTCCATCTGTGTCGTAGTAGATCGTTTCTCTAAAATGGCCCATTTTCTCCCTTGTGCCAAAACTTTTGATGCCTCTAGGATTGCCAAGCTTTACTTTAATGAGATTGCCCGACTCCATGGACTCCCTAAGACAATTGTGTCGGATCGAGATGTAAAATTTACAAGCTATTTCTGGAAGACTCTATGGATTAAGATGGGCACCAAGTTGAAGTTCTCCACCGCCTTTCACCCCCAAACGGACGGCCAAACGGAAGTAGTTAATAGGAGCCTTGGGAACCTTCTAAGGACTTTAGTGGGAGACAACATTAGGGATTGGGATTCCAAACTACCCATTGCACGAGAGTTAGAGATCGGCGGAATCAGGAGCTCCAACGCGCGATCTCCTCCCCTGTTCGCGACCTCTAAATCGCGCAGAACCCGCGTCCGACTCCACCTGGACGGTCGGCCGGACCTCCTGAGAGCTTTGTCTCACTTACCTGCCGGATCTCTTGAAGCCGCCGACCTTCAGGTTCGGTCCAAAGCCCTGATTCAGTCCGGATTTGGGCTGGTGTGGCACTGCTTGTTGAAGAACGTCCCTACTCTCTTCCTTCTTCATCTCCGGCGACCTCGAGGCGAGTTAGAAGCTGTTAGAGACTTCCAAACAGCAAAGGAGAGCTTCAAAACCCTCCAAACAGCAGTTGGAAGTTTTCGAATCGCTTTGGACAACAGCGGCGAGTTCCGGAACGGCTTGGACAGTGACTTTGGAGTTTGAAACGGAGCTTGGAGCGACTTTGGAGCTTGGAGCGGAGCTTGGACAAAGATTGGAACGTGGATAGGAGAGCTTGGACAACCCGGGGAAGGTATACCGTTGAACTTAGGCGAAACCTAGGGTCTCCCAAGGCCGATTGATATGTGGTTGACGCTCCCAAAGCCTTAGGTCCTTAGAAACTTTAATTTCTTGGTCCCTAAAACCTTCATGTTGGCTGTCCACTTCGCAAAAACAGTGGAAATTCGGTGATTTTCATTTGTTGGCTCTCATGTGAGGGCCCGGAGAGGATTTCGATGCGTGTAGAGGTGTTGGGTTGTTATCCAACACCTCTAAAATGCATGATTTTGCATTCATATTGCATGCCTAGCCTTCGCCTACGAATGGACCATAGGATTTGATGATCTTTTTCTATCACAAAATGCATGTTGAGACATAGGTTTTGTTGAATTCTAGGTTGTACCTACTCAATGCTAATGTCATGGCAAAATTGACATAGGATTTAGGGTTTTGCATTTGTCAACTTGCAATTTTCTCTATGACTTGGTTAGATGCCCAAATGCATTTGATAACTTGTTGTAGAATTTTATTTGAACTCTTAAAGGTTCATTTTACAAATTCTAGAGCAAGTAGGGTTGATCAATCTTATTTTGGGTGTGTTGCAAAGCTTGTAAAGAAAATAACAAGTGGACATTCCCTCTATTGTATCAAAATTCCTTAATCTGGAGAACCATCTACACACGCATACATTCTAGGTTCTTTCTTAGATCATATCAAACTTGATCTTAAGTCTCCTAGAAGTCATAGGGATCGATCTCTCCCATCCAAATTTCTAAGTCATGCCAAAATTGGTTTAGAAATGTTTCCTAAAACATTAGGAAATCATTCTCCCTTCTCCTAATTGAGTCCAAAACACTCTAAAGGACGTAGGAAAATTCCTTTCATATGCGCATCTCCTCTTTCCATGAATCCAAAACATTCATGGAGGAATGGAGAATCTTCTCTCGTACATAATGCTTGGAGCATTCTCAAAGCTCCAAGTTTTAGATTGTATGAGTCATTTGTGACTTGGAACCAAATCCCAAGTCCTTTCATCCCTTTTGTTGGAACATAAACCAACAAATATTCCCTTCATGTGTGATAATTTGGAATCTTCAAAGATTCCAAAGAAAATCATTTCATGAATTGTGTAATCCTAGGATCAAAGTCCTAGGTTTACTTGACTTTGTTTGTTGAAGAAAAATTAACAAATGTCCACCCTTACATATTCTTCATGCATGATACTTAGAGCATTCCCAAAGCTCTAAATATTGGATTGCATGAATCTTATAACTTTAGGATCAAAAAAATCCTAAATGCACGCAAGAAACCTTAAACTTGGAACCAAATCCCAAGTTCTTCCCTTCTTTGTTTGTTGAAAAGACAAAAAATCAACAAACAATCAATCCTCCTCTTTGGACACCAAACGTTCAAAGGAAATCCTCCAATTTGCAATCCCTAAGTTGCATTTTGGACCATTCCTTTTCCTACAAACCCAAATTGTAGGAAACCCCCCAAATTCCCCTTCATTTGCCTAGCTTCACATTAAGCAAATGAATTTGTTTTCTTTGAACATCGAAAGTTTAATGAACATTTAAGGATTTGCAATCTCTAAGTTGCATATTCTTTCCCTCATTTTCTACAACTCAAAAGTTGTAGGAATTCCTCTCATCCTATTGACTCAAGTTGGATGGATGAATGTCCCTTTCTTTGAACACCAAATGTTCAAAGAAAATCTTCCACTTTGCAACCTTCAGGTTGTATTTCTCCCTTTCTTCTCTACAAACCAAATTTGTAGAGAAATTCCTTTTCCTTCTACAACTAAAAAATTGTACGAAAGTCTCACCCAAATCACCTATTTGTTGAGTCAAAATCAACAAGTAATTCAATCCAAAATCATTTGTTTGTTGAACCAAACTCAACAAATAATTTCATATCAAGCAAAGGAATCAAATCCTAGCTTTCTTTCATTCTCCTAACCCAAATCAGGTGAATGAGTTCCTCTCTTTGGACACCCAAAAGTTCAAAGAATCCTTGATGTGTAGGCCAAATCTACACATCATCCTTTTATGTTTGCTTAGTCCAAACTTAGCAAACTAAATACCCATCATTGAACATAAGAGTTCAATGTTAGTCTCTCTTGATTTGTAACCCCAAAGTTACAAATCTTTCTCATTTATTGAACCAAACTCAATAAGTGATTCAACTTTATTTGCTTAATTCAAATTAAGCAAATGAAACCCAACTCTTTGAATACAAAATTCAAGGAGACTCTTTTTGATTTGTAGCCTCAAAGCTACTAATCTCCATTCACTTCTATAGGTTCCAAAGGCCTTAGAAAATGTCATACCTTAGCCCTAAAGCTATAGGTTCTCTCTCTCCTTCAACTCCAAAGTTATAGGAGACTTCCCCTCCCTTCAGCTCCAAAAGATAGAGGGAGTTCCCCTACATTTAGCCCAAAAGCTAAATGTTGGATTCCTTTCTCCCCTTAAGCTCCAAAAGCTAAGGGGATTTCTCCAACATGTAGCCCAAAAGTTACATGTTGGACACCTTTCTTAGACCCAAAATCTAAGTAACCTCCTCCACTCAACCCAAATTGAATGATCTTCCCTATGACATTTAAAATGCTAAACCCATAGATGTCCCTTAGGAATTATCTAATCTGTTGAAGTTCATCCTACCCTACTGGATGGATTTCACCAAGTCCTAAGTGAAACCCCTTAGGCAAGTCTATCTTACCCTATTAGATAGACATTTCTCTTATCCAAACACTAAGAGAACTCCAAAAACACCTAAAAATTACTTAGGTTCCCTTTTGATACAATGATCAATCATCTCCCCCAAAAGGTGGGATGCCTACATTATTGTATCTTAGGATTCATAAGTAACAGGCTTGCCCAAAAGCAAGCATGTGGTTACTTTATGGGTTCTTCATAACCCTCCTAAATATGAAACATTTAAAAATCAAATAAAATCTTTAAGTCACAAACAAGTTAAAGTGAAATCACCCTTGGATAAAGATTAAACATCTTCCTTCCAAAATAAAATCAAAGACCCTTAGTGTGACATGCTACACAAGCCTCACACACTTAGGTGCACAGCCCCTTAGGCATGCTAGGACTAGGATTTTTCTTTTCTGCGCATGTGATTGATGTTGTGGTGTGATTGCCCTTGGATTGTCTGTGTGTGGGCACTTGCCCTTAAGTGGATAGTGTAGAAATATACTTGTTCTTCTTGCAGGTGGCCATATCTAAAAGGGGGGCGCTCATAAATAATAATAAACTGTTTGCATGACAGGTGCTGCTTAAAAACCCCCCAAAGATGTGGCCAATAGGGTAGAAGTAGATTGTTTGGCACTCTAAGTGCTAAACGAAATTCTGGATGTAATGCTTTATCATATAAACTTCTTCTAATCCACTGCAGGTTTGAGTCTTTTTCTTTTTCAAATATGTATTTGATAGAATTAGGATGTGTCAAACTTGTGGGGGTTTGGAGCAAAAGAATGAAGTGGACTAGAAGGATGTAGCTGCAAAGGTGAAGCCTAATGTCCATTCAAAAGTCAAGAGCCTGAAGAACCCCACAAGTAGAGTCTGTAAATTTGACTGGGTTGTATAATGGCAGGCAACTCAGCTGCCAATTCTGGTTGTAATAATGTGGACTCTCTTTACATTTCCTTGCATTTGATATAAATAAAAGCATGCTTTGATTTGTTTACCTGGGTGCGCAATAGAAATGCATGTCTTTCCTAGGTTTCTTCTCTTGTTTTTGTGGGTGTGGCCTGGACTTGATCACGTTAGGCTCTTAGGATAAAAACTAAGTTTTCTACCCCTTAAAATGTAATCAATCTAAAAAATTAATTTAGGCTCCACGATTTTCTAATAAGTAAGAAAGTCTTGCATGGCTCCCTTCAAGGAGCCAAGTTTTCAAAACAAAAACAAACATGCATAGCCAAAAATGTGTCACATGTAGAATGCCTCCACTTAAGGACTAGATAACAAAAGTCTTTTTCTTTATGAGTCAGCATTTGCATACCCACATGCTAAGGCATCTTGGCCTCAAAGCCAAGCTATAAGTCCTACCTTCTAAATAAAAATGACCCCTACCACTCTACATTTGCATCAAGACCGGAAACATGGTTTTAAAAGCGATTAGGAGGAGTTAGCTGGTAGTCCCTTCCAGGCGGGACAATAAATCCAGAGGTCGGGCGGGCTATGCCTCCTGTGAGGTTTAGTTTGTAAGTCCTTCTTTGCACTCGTTAGATCTAGGTTCGAGGCACTACCTCTCGGTAGTCCTCACCTTAGTCTTAGGGTCCGAGGCATGGGTTGATTCCAAATCACCCTATAAGCCCTCAACTTTCGGGCAATTCCTTCAACAAGCGTTGTTGGGATGTAAGCCCCAATCTTCTAATAAAATATCAACTTGAACCAAAATTAAGTTGCTAAAATGTAAAGCCCAACATAGGATAGTTTGGGTATCTCTGAGTTTCACCTCAGAATCAAGTGCCCCTACTTCAACTCCTTTGGCTTTCTTTCAAAAAAAAAAAAAATCTAAATCTAAGTTGATCCACTCCTTGAAATTCCTAAAGGCCAAACCCTTTAAGCAAGACTTTCATGATTTTTTTTTTAAAACAACAAAAAATCAAATTTTAGCCAACATTTAAATGACTTCAAAAGAAAGAAAACCACTAGTTTAATCAAAAGTGTTCCCAAATCAAACTTGTGATGTAATTAACCATAGGGGCTTGCCCCTATGGGATGTCTGTACCCCAGAAATAAATAAACCCCACTCAACCAAACATCGAGTGGGGGAATCTCTGTTAAATAATTGTAAATTTTATGATTGAGTCCATAAGGAAATGATATTTTTACCCTTCGGGGTGATATATCATGTTCTTATGCCGCGCCCGATTATAAAATATGCAATCCGTTTGAGGATACAAAAATTCTCCAACAGATTTTCTGGCGACTCCGCTGGGGAGGATGTCTCTTTTCATCTAAACTAGTGGTTTTCAATCAGTCATTTCAAATATTGGCTAAAGAGCATTTGCAAAATCAAATTTGTATTGTATGCCTCTCCCTTAGCAAATTTGGGTTGAGTGATGTCAATACAAGCAAATGCAAATCAAGATGAACTTTCCAAATCACTCTCAAAAGTGAGAAGGATGAACTTTGGTTTTTTTTAAATCAATCATTTTCAAAAAAAAATTCAAATTCCAAAATCTTCTCTTCACCATAATTGTTGTGGTTGTATGAAATTTACAACCAAACAATGCCAAATGGTGTGAGGTTTCAAAACTCAAACAAATTCATCCATCATCCGTTAAATCCAAGTCACAGTTGTTGGTGGTCAGTGATTCAAGTCAGTGGTCAGAAAACCCAATAAAAAGTGCAGTGATTGGTTGATGTTGTGATAATTGGATTCAAGGAAGTACAACAGAAAGGTTGATACAACAAATTCTGATTTTCAGGAAAACTCTAAAGTTTGGAATTTCAACAAAGCCTAGATGGAAGGCAAATTGGTTTTCAGATTCGGTAACCACCTACAGTTGTCTTTTGATCAATCTCAATTTGCTCTAGGAGATTTGATAAAATTTGGACAAGGTTTTGAAGATGTGGAGGTCTTTTTCCAAGGCCCAACCCCTTCTGAAGTGGAAGTCTTAGAAAGCCAACCCTCACCTGAGAGGGTCCTTGAAGATAGTTTACCTGTTAGGGAGAGGTCACCTCCTCAAAACAGTAGGAAGAGGGTGGCTGAGGTCTCCCCAAAAGCCTTAGCCTCTCAAACTTCTGCATGTGGTAGGTTGACCTTCCCTAAGGTTCAAAAGTCTAGTGAAAGACAAAGCACCTTAACTCCAGTTTTGCCTAAAGAGGTAGCAGTTGAGAGACAGTGTGAGACAGTTCAGTCTTTAGCAGTTGTCCCAAGCCACTCAGAGCATGAGAAACTATTTCAGTCCAATCAATATGAAGAAGGGACTAGTTCCACCTATGTTCTAACCAAGTCTCAAAGAAGAAATAAAAAACAAAAGACTGAGAAAGAGGTTGGAAAAGGAGGAACAAGCTAAGTTAGAGGCTGAGATGATGAAGCTCTCTCCTCTTGATGAGGGTAGTGAATTTCACCCTCTTTCTGTGTTTAGGAGTGAAGAAGATGTTGAACAAATAACTGCATCGCCTCCAAGACCTTTAATTAAATTTCCCAAAAGCACATCCGAGGAAAGGGTAAAGCAGTGGGAGAATGACATCAAAAAGATTTTCCAAAAAGTAGCTCACAAGACCCGCTCAACAAAAGAGAAGGTAATTAAAGCTATGAAGAATGTGATTTGCAAACGTGTTAATACAATCCTTAGGGAGAACAAAGATCTTAAGGATAGCAAATTGATTGTTCAGCCATCACAGAAAGAGATGCAACAGTTTGTCAGCATTGGTGGATGGTTATGATTTTAAACATCGCCAGAAAAGAGCAGTCAGTGAGCAGATAGTTCTAGTTGACAGTTCAGCAATTCCACCTAAGATCTATGGCAGACCAAAGGCTGATTACCTTGATCGCCAAGTGGTCCCTTGGTCTTCTTTGTCAGTTTCTAGTAAATCTGACATACCTACTAGGTTTAGAAGGTCTCCCAAAGAAAACAAACCTTTTAGTCCTCTTGATGAGCCACATTCTGGGGGTCACATTCAGACTCCACCTTTAGATGAGGTAAATGTGGGATGCCAAAAATCCCATGCCTCCTCATATGGGGTGAAGGAAGAATGGAGACCCAAGGTGGTGGCTCCATCAGTGGTACATTCTTCTCCTCCTACCCGTGTTGATCCCAAAGATAAAGGGAAAGCACCCATGGAAATTAACAACTACGAAGAATACTACCCTTCTCCTGTCAATCCCTCAACAGGTAAAACTGTTGAAGAAATGATTGAATACTTGAAAGAAAGCCTCAAGAGAATTGATGAGGATGAAAGGAGGGAAAAGGAGGAAGAGAATTACAAAAAGTTGATTGAGAATTTCAACCCTGATGAGGATGATCTCTTAGGTGAGGAGGATATCTTTGTTATTCACTATGACATAGGAGGATCCTCTCACTTAGAAGATCCTCATGCAAATGAATTGTTGGAAGTGGAGGAAAGGAGTGAAAATCCTTAAATTTGTGCTCTACAACAACTTAAAACAAAAGATGGACAAGAGGTTGGATGAGACGACATTTGCCAAGATAGCTCTCACTACTCAACTTTTGGGGTTCCAAAAGGTCCTAAACACAACAGTTGAGTCTTTTACCAATACAAAGGAAGCAGAATCAACAAGTGCAGCTTCTTTGCCTCTAATAGTGTGTGGTCAGAAAGAACAACACTAGTGACTTGCTTACAGTTGTAGATGGTTGACAATTATCTTTGTCTAAATCTTTCCTAAAGATTGTAAACAAACTACCCAAAATCCCATTGGAGTTTCCAAAAAGAACTCAAATGCCCACAAAAAGGCCTCTTTTGATGTTCCTTTAAATAACTCAATGGGTGGAAAGGGTCCTTTACCCTTGAAACTTCATGAAAGAGAGTTTCAATGGTGAAGGGAAAAAAAAAAGAATCAATTTCCAAAATCAAATGGGTTATCCTTCTAAGTGGCAAAGGGAAATCCCCCAAGCCAATCTCTCTTTCCAATTTCATGTATGTTCCAAAGGGTGTTAATGAAATGAACGATCCTTCAGCGTACGTGTAATCTGTCCGTTCTGATTCTAATAACGAACAAACTACAAATGAATCTTTCCAATTCTTTGAATCAAGTGAATCAACGTTTGGTGATGATCTACCCTTGCACAAAATGTAGGGAGCAAAGATTGTCATTAAGCTTGAGTAACTTGACTTAGAGACAAATCAAGTGAAAGAAGAATCAATTCTGAAGTTTCAATTGATGTGACCTCAACTTCTGAGTCTGAACAAATAACAGGGATAAATCTCAGAAGTGGTCATGTTGTATCATATCAAGTGGCATCAAACAAGAGAAATGAAAAGAACTTTTCAATCAAAATGAGGGCGTGGTTCCACCAACACTTGCTCCACAAAAGCAAGTGGGTAGTGGACCACCAAAAGTGGATTTAAATGTACTAGCTCACCTTAGGAAACTCCTTGCGAGGTTGAGTATATACAATGCATTCGTACTTTCTCCTGAAATGCGAAAAGCTTTGATCAAGGCTTTACTTTATCCTGAAATTTGTTTGGCTCAACCTGTAGAGGATTCCTTTGAGGAGGCTTTACACTTCAATGAATACCTAGAGTAACATTTTCTAATGAGAAGAGTGCTTGTTGGCCCAGGTGCATGGGTCAACGCAATGAATCTAGGAACTTTGGCCCACCTTAATGTTGACACGCAAAAATTTAAATTCTGACAAAATGATGTTACGTAGCTTCAATGTGAGGGGGGACAAAGAGCCTTAGGCATAATTACTCTTTCACTTTTGAAGGGAGTTCTAAAACCATTTAGTGTATATGAAGTCGGGAATATGAAGATGTTTCTTGCTATGTTCCAAAGAGGCTATCAGTGTTTTCAGACCTGTGCTACCAACTAAAGATCAAGCAGAAATCAATACACTAAAGACAAAGTCTCCATCAAGTGTTCGAGACTACCCTCAAGAAGAAGAAATTGAGGAAAAGATTAAATGGAATCTTGCCCCTCCTTCAACACAACGAGGTGGTAAGATGACACAATGAGTTTGTGATACAGTTCATGATAAAAGTCAAGAAGAGTGGAGGGTGAGGAGCACCAAAGCCCCATCTCCACCATTTGTTCCATGAAGGCCCATCACCCATATAAGCTCAGGGTCCGATTCAAAGGCTGAGCCAAATTTGATGGGTAGTTTGACAAAGCAACAAAGAAGCTTCAACAAATCAAAGATGCAGTTTCAAGAATGGATAGACACTGAAAAGCCTATTTGGAACATTAAAGAAAATCTCCCATGTGATGAAGATAACTCTCAAACAAAGAGGAGGTGTCTAATCTCACTAAAAAAAAAGAAGAAGTTTGAATGAATGTGTAGAAGCACTAACTTCATTGAAAAAAAATGCAATGGAAGAGTTCAATGTTTGCATTACACTCAAATAAAAAAGTAGGGAAGGAGTGTGCCTTTCATAGCATACCCTCTTCCTTAAAGTCCAAAAGTGGGTGTAAACTTGACAACTTTCTATAAAAGAAATGGTAGAACTCCCACTTGTGTTAGAAACCTGATCAAAAGAGGTTTTGCTCCTTCTATGTGTTCTAAGGGCGAAGCTTAACACTTTGAAAATCTATGAAATTTCAAATACAAATTAAAGAAAAATAGACATGGTGTTGGCTTTGGTACCATCAGACCAATAGATGATGATATTTTTTTTTTTTTGCTTGGTTATTACTAACAATCTGGATGTTGATATGATCTTTACAAAGACCTACAACGCTGTTGGGAGGTTATGTTTAGAGGCTAGCAACGGTTCAGATTATCTTCAAACTAGGGATGCACCCCCTGAGTTTGAAGAAAGAAATCAAATCAACAATCAGTAAGTTGAAAGAAATCAATTTGGGTACTGAACAAAATCCACGCCCTACTTTTATAAGTGCATTGCTAAACGAAAATGATGCCAATGGTATGGTACGACTCCTGACAGAGTTTAAGGACTGTTTTGCATGGAATTATGATGAAATGCATGCTTAAATCCAAATATAGCGGTCCATAAACTTGTCATTCAACCAAACATTGTTCCAATCAAACAAGCTCCTCGAAGGATGCATTTGGAAATTGAACAAGTGATTAAAACAAAAATTAACTGAGGCTGGTTCTATTTAAGAGGAAAAAATACCCCTCTTGGTTAGCCAGCATTGTCCATGCTAAGAAAAAGAACGGACAGATTCGCGTATGCGTTGCTTTTAGAGACTTGAATGAAGCATGTTTACTCATACATGAACTCATGGTTGACATTGTTTCTTCTCATGGTCTCTTTTCCCTTTGTGAATGGGTCCTCGGGGTACAACCAAATCAAAATGGCCCCGGAGGACGAGCAATATACTGCTTTTAGAACACCCATTGGAATGTACTGTTTTAAGGTCATGTCTTTCTGGCCTTAAAAAAAAAGTTGGTATGACCTACCAGCTTGCAATGACCAGAATATTCAATGTGCTCCTTCATGACAAAATTGAATGTTACATTGATTATCTCGTGGTCAAAAGCAAAAAAGGAGAGGATCACCTGTTTGATTTAAGGGTTGTGTTCGAATGGCTTTGTCGGTACGACCTCAAGATGAATTCTTGTAAGTGCACCTTTTGGGTGACTTCAGAAAAGTTTCTTGGGTTTGTTGTTCGACACAATAACATTGAAGTTATCCCTATTAAAATCAAAGTGATATTAGAAATGAAACCTCCTTG
Source organism: Dendrobium officinale (assembly GCA_019514585.1). Lineage (NCBI taxonomy): Eukaryota > Viridiplantae > Streptophyta > Magnoliopsida > Asparagales > Orchidaceae > Dendrobium > Dendrobium officinale. The sequence continues at coordinate 16,683 of JACXSL010001105.1, forward strand.
AAGTCTTACTCAACCAAGATCTTTTTAAGGTAGGTTGGCATATCTAAGACGCTTATTCAACTCGTCTGGTAGATTGCAGCCCTTTCAAAGGACTCAAAATTCTACTTGGATGATAGCCACCAGAGGCTTTCGATAGTACAAAATGCTATCTCAAGTTCCCACTTGTTTTGGCGCTCCTATTCTAAGGAGGCCGTTAGTTCTTTTCACTACAATGTCAAGTCAATCTCTTGAAGCTTTGTTGGCCTAAACCCAACAATGAAAGAAAAAGAAAAATGCTTTGTGCTACTCAAGCAGAGTTCCAAGCAGAAATGTTCTTCTGATCCGGTTGTGGACTGGGTCCGGATTATCAAAACCTTGGTTCAAAATTTCAACTCTCTCATCTTTTCCCAAAAGGAAAGAAAATTCACCTTTCCCCAAAAGGAAAGGAAAACCAATTTTCTCTAAAAAGAAAATCAAGTTCATCTTTCTCCAAGTGAAAGTTCATCTCTTTCTTTCCCCAAAAGGAAAGTTTAAATTTATCTTTCTCCAAATGAAAGTCGAATGCAAATCTTAGTGCCAAATGCTAAGTGTAGACATCCCCAAATAGGAGTCTTCTTATCAAATTTTGAGTTTAGGTAGAACTCAAACCTTCTAAGGTATCTCCTAGCTCACTCCTTTAGATCTTGTTCTAACCAAATTGGACGCCATAGATCTACCCAAATTTAGACTTTTAGTGGTTGCCAAAATACCCTTTAGTCTTTCCCAATTGTTAAGATTTATCTAGCCAAAATAGATAATCTTACACAAAATACCTTTAAGGCCTAAGTAGTAGTCAAAATACTCTTAGCCTTAGCTCTTAGAGTTTTATCTCACCAAGATGAGATAAACTCTACCTCTAGATGGTTGCCAAAATACCTCTTAGAGCTTGCCAATAGGTGCCAAACGCCTTTTGACCTTTAGGAAACAACAAATGTTCCTAACCCCTCTCAAATGATAGTGAAAATATCTTTGAGAACCCTTTAGGTGGTAGCCAAAATACCCCTAACTTTTAGGAGATAGCAAAATATCCCTAAGACCCTTTAGAGACACCAAATGTCTCTAATCTCTTTTCAAGTGATAGCCAAAATATCCTTGAAATCTTGTAGGTGGTAGCTAAAATACCCCTAGCCTTTAGGTGATAGAAAAATATCCCTAAGCTCTTTTAGAAGTTATCAAATTTCTTCTAATCAAATCAAATTCTTTCTAAAGATACCAAATATCTTTGGAAATCTCTTTTGGAAGTTGTCAAAATACTTCTAATTGATCCAAAATCTTTCTAGAGATATCAAACATCTCTAGGAACCTCTTAGAAGTTATCTAGATACTTCTAATCAAGTTAAATCATTTCTAGAAATGTCGAGTGTTTCTAGAATTTTTCTTAGAAGTTGCCAAAATACTTCTATTCCTATCAAATTCTCTCTAAAGATCTCAAATGTCTTTAGAGATCTCTTTAGAAGTTGTTAAAATGCTTCTAAATTCTCTTCCATGAGTGATCTAAAACTCTTTCCTTAAGGTGATATATAGAAATCTCCTTACCTCTGTAGATCTTGCCTAAATTCAAGTTTAGGCTTTCGTAGATCTCTCTCTCTTGCAAATCATACTCTATTTGATTTGGAAGATCTCGTTTGATCATTATTTGGTCAACGCCAATATGTGTGGCGTACTTCTATTTGTTCACCACACATATTGGGGGTCCTTTTGTTGACGAATATTTTCGCATCGACTCGACCCCGATCAAGCCCGACAAAGCTCGATCGCGCTCGATCAACTCAATTGATCATCGTCGAGGTGAAATTAATTCAAATTAAGCCTCAATTTAATTAAATTAAATTAATTTAATTTAATTTAAATCAAATCAATCCAATTCAAGCCCCGTCGAGCGTCGTCGAGCCCAATTCGACGCATCTCGACGCAGATTCAAGTTTAATTTCATGAAATTAGCTTGATCGGAACCAATCGGACCCAAACCGACTCAAATCGGTTTGAGTCGAGTCCAATTTGGGCTCAATTTTCAGCCCTAATTTAACAATTGGGCTAAATCAAAATTTCAAATCAAATTCTCAAATCAAGGGTTGAGATTTTACATGAAATCCACCCCAAGTCCCTCATTCCACGTGTGCTAGGCTTGATTGGACGAATCGGGCGGCTGACTTGCACTTGGCGTGCGAAACAAAGAGCGTGAGCGGGAGAAGGGAGCCTCATTCGTCTCCCTTGGGTTTTCCGTCCCGACCCAGCGAGAGAAAGAGCGAGAGATCGGGAGAGAGGGGGAGCATTCGGCTCCCCCGTTGCTTGTTCGATCGGTCCCGTCCCGACAGAGAGCGCAAGAGAGCGGAGAAGAGAGGGGAAGGGAGCCTTCGGCTCCTTGCTGGCGTGCGTCCCGACCAGAGAAAGAGGGAGACGGAGAGAGCCTCTCGATTCTCTGTTTTGTTCGCCCATTCTAAGCAGAGCACGAGAGTTAGAGATCGGCGGAATCAGGAGCTCCAACGCGCGATCTCCTCCCCTGTTCGCGACCTCTAAATCGCGCAGAACCCGCGTCCGACTCCACCTGGACGGTCGGCCGGACCTCCTGAGAGCTTTGTCTCACTTACCTGCCGGATCTCTTGAAGCCGCCGACCTTCAGGTTCGGTCCAAAGCCCTGATTCAGTCCGGATTTGGGCTGGTGTGGCACTGCTTGTTGAAGAACGTCCCTACTCTCTTCCTTCTTCATCTCCGGCGACCTCGAGGCGAGTTAGAAGCTGTTAGAGACTTCCAAACAGCAAAGGAGAGCTTCAAAACCCTCCAAACAGCAGTTGGAAGCCTTCGAATCGCTTTGGACAGCAGCGGCGAGTTCCGGAACGGCTTGGACAGCGACTTTGGAGTTTGAAACGGAGCTTGGAGCGACTTTGGAGCTTGGAGCGGAGCTTGGACAAAGATTGGAACGTGGATAGGAGCGCTTGGACAACCCGGGGAAGGTATACCGTTGAACTTAGGCGAAACCTAGGGTCTCCCAAGGCCGATTGATATGTGGTTGACGCTCCCAAAGCCTTAGGTCCTTAGAAACTTTAATTTCTTGGTCCCTAAAACCTTCATGTTGGCTGTCCACTTCGCAAAAACAGTGGAAATTCGGTGATTTTCATTTGTTGGCTCTCATGTGAGGGCCCGGAGAGGATTTCGATGCGTGTAGAGGTGTTGGGTTGTTATCCAACACCTCTAAAATGCATGATTTTGCATTCATATTGCATGCCTAGCCTTCGCCTATGAATGGACCATAGGATTTGATGATCTTTTTCTATCCCAAAATGCATGTTGAGACATAGGTTTTGTTGAATTCTAGGTTGTACCTACTCAATGCTAATGTCATGGCAAAATTGACATAGGATTTAGGGTTTTGCATTTGTCAACTTGCAATTTTCTCTATGACTTGGTTAGATGCCCAAATGCATTTGATAACTTGTTGTAGAATTTTATTTGAACTCTTAAAGGTTCATTTTACAAATTCTAGAGCAAGTAGGGTTGATCAATCTTATTTTGGGTGTGTTGCAAAGCTTGTAAAGAAAATAACAAGTGGACATTCCCTCTATTGTATCAAAATTCCTTAATCTGGAGAACCATCTACACACGCATACATTCTAGGTTCTTTCTTAGATCATATCAAACTTGATCTTAAGTCTCCTAGAAGTCATAGGGATCGATCTCTCTCATCCAAATTTCTAAGTCATGCCAAAATTGGTTTAGAAATGTTTCCTAAAACATTAGGAAATCATTCTCCCTTCTCCTAATTGAGTTCAAAACACTCTAAAGGACGTAGGAAAATTCCTTTCATATGCGCATCTCCTCTTTCCATGAATCCAAAACATTCATGGAGGAATGGAGAATCTTCTCTCGTACATAATGCTTGGAGCATTCTCAAAGCTCCAAGTTTTATATTGTATGAGTCATTTGTGACTTGGAACCAAATCCCAAGTCCTTTCATCCCTTTTGTTGGAACATAAACCAACAAATATTCCCTTCATGTGTGATAATTTGGAATCTTCAAAGATTCCAAAGAAAATCATTTCATGAATTGTGTAATCCTAGGATCAAAGTCCTAGGTTTACTTGACTTTGTTTGTTGAAGAAAAATTAACAAATGTCCACCCTTACATATTCTTCATGCATGATACTTAGAGCATTCCCAAAGCTCTAAATATTGGATTGCATGAATCTTATAACTTTAGGATCAAAAAAATCCTAAATGCACGCAAGAAACCTTAAACTTGGAACCAAATCCCAAGTTCTTCCCTTCTTTGTTTGTTGAAAAGACAAAAAATCAACAAACAATCAATCCTCCTCTTTGGATACCAAACGTTCAAAGGAAATCCTCCAATTTGCAATCCCTAAGTTGCATTTTGGACCATTCCTTTTCCTACAAACCCAAATTGTAGGAAACCCCCAAATTCCCCTTCATTTGCCTAGCTTCACATTAAGCAAATGAATTTGTTTCTTTGAACATCGAAAGTTTAATGAACATTTAAGGATTTGCAATCTCTAAGTTGCATATTCTTTCCCTCATTTTCTACAACTCAAAAGTTGTAGGAATTCCTCTCATCCTATTGACTCAAGTTGGATGGATGAATGTCCCTTTCTTTGAACACCAAATGTTCAAAGAAAATCTTCCACTTTGCAACCTTCAGGTTGTATTTCTCCCTTTCTTCTCTACAAACCAAATTTGTAGAGAAATTCCTTTTCCTTCTACAACTAAAAAATTGTACGAAAGTCTCACCCAAATCACCTATTTGTTGAGTCAAAATCAACAAGTAATTCAATCCAAAATCATTTGTTTGTTGAACCAAACTCAACAAATAATTTCATATCAAGCAAAGGAATCAAATCCTAGCTTTCTTTCATTCTCCTAACCCAAATCAGGTGAATGAGTTCCTCTCTTTGGACACCCAAAAGTTCAAAGAATCCTTGATGTGTAGGCCAAATCTACACATCATCCTTTTATGTTTGCTTAGTCCAAACTTAGCAAACTAAATACCCATCATTGAACATAAGAGTTCAATGTTAGTCTCTCTTGATTTGTAACCCCAAAGTTACAAATCTTTTCTCATTTATTGAACCAAACTCAATAAGTGATTCAACTTTATTTGCTTAATTCAAATTAAGCAAATGAAACCCAACTCTTTGAATACAAAATTCAAGGAGACTCTTTTTGATTTGTAGCCTCAAAGCTACTAATCTCCATTCACTTCTATAGGTTCCAAAGGCCTTAGAAAATGTCATACCTTAGCCCTAAAGCTATAGGTTCTCTCTCTCCTTCAACTCCAAAGTTATAGGAGACTTCCCCTCCCTTCAGCTCCAAAAGATAGAGGGAGTTCCCCTACATTTAGCCCAAAAGCTAAATGTTGGATTCCTTTCTCCCCTTAAGCTCCAAAAGCTAAGGGGATTTCTCCCAACATGTAGCCCAAAAGTTACATGTTGGACACCTTTCTTAGACCCAAAATCTAAGTAACCTACCTCCACTCAACCAAAATTGAATGATCTTCCCTATGACATTTAAAATGCTAAACCCATAGATGTCCCTTAGGAATTATCTAATCTGTTGAAGTTTCATCCTACCCTACTGGATGGATTTCACCAAGTCCTAAGTGAAACCCCTTAGGCAAGTCTATCTTACCCTATTAGATAGACATTTCTCTTATCCAAACACTAAGAGAACTCCAAAAACACCTAAAAATTACTTAGGTTCCCTTTTGATACAATGATCAATCATCTCTCCCCAAAAGGTGGGATGCCTACATTATTGTATCTTAGGATTCATAAGTAACAGGCTTGCCCAAAAGCAAGCATGTGGTTACTTTATGGGTTCTTCATAACCCTCCTAAATATGAAACATTTAAAAATCAAATAAAATCTTTAAGTCACAAACAAGTTAAAGTGAAATCACCCTTGGATAAAGATTAAACATCTTCCTTCCAAAATAAAATCAAAGACCCTTAGTGTGACATGCTACACAAGCCTCACACACTTAGGTGCACAGCCCCTTAGGCATGCTAGGACTAGGATTTTTCTTTTCTGCGCATGTGATTGATGTTGTGGTGTGATTGCCCTTGGATTGTCTGTGTGTGGGCACTTGCCCTTAAGTGGATAGTGTAGAAATATACTTGTTCTTCTTGCAGGTGGCCATATCTAAAAGGGGGGCGCTCATAAATAATAATAAACTGTTTGCATGACAGGTGCTGCTTAAAACCCCCCAAAGATGTGGCCAATAGGGTAGAAGTAGATTGTTTGGCACTCTAAGTGCTAAACGAAATTCTGGATGTAATGCTTTATCATATAAACTTCTTCTAATCCACTGCAGGTTTGAGTCTTTTTCTTTTCAAATATGTATTTGATAGAATTAGGATGTGTCAAACTTGTGGGGGTTTGGAGCAAAAGAATGAAGTGGACTAGAAGGATGTAGCTGCAAAGGTGAAGCCTAATGTCCATTCAAAAGTCAAGAGCCTGAAGAACCCCACAAGTAGAGTCTGTAAATTTGACTGGGTTGTATAATGGCAGGCAACTCAGCTGCCAATTCTGGTTGTAATAATGTGGACTCTCTTTACATTTCCTTGCATTTGATATAAATAAAAGCATGCTTTGATTTGTTTACCTGGGTGCGCAATAGAAATGCATGTCTTTCCTAGGTTTCTTCTCTTGTTTTTGTGGGTGTGGCCTGGACTTGATCACGTTAGGCTCTTAGGATAAAAACTAAGTTTTCTACCCCTTAAAATGTAATCAATCTAAAAAATTGATTTAGGCTCCACGATTTTCTAATAAGTAAGAAAGTCTTGCATGGCTCCCTTCAAGGAGCCAAGTTTTCAAAACAAAAACAAACATGCATAGCCAAAAATGTGTCACATGTAGAATGCCTCCACTTAAGGACTAGATAACAAAAGTCTTTTTCTTTATGAGTCAGCATTTGCATACCCACATGCTAAGGCATCTTGGCCTCAAAGCCAAGCTATAAAGTCCTACCTTCTAAATAAAAATGACCCCTACCACTCTACATTTGCATCAAGACCGGAAACATGGTTTTAAAAGCGATTAGGAGGAGTTAGCTGGTAGTCCCTTCCAGGCGGGACAATAAATCCAGAGGTCGGGCGGGCTATGCCTCCTGTGAGGTTTAGTTTGTAAGTCCTTCTTTGCACTCGTTAGATCTAGGTTCGAGGCACTACCTCTCGGTAGTCCTCACCTTAGTCTTAGGGTCCGAGGCATGGGTTGATTCCAAATCACCCTATAAGCCCTCAACTTTCGGGCAATTCCTTCAACAAGCGTTGTTGGGATGTAAGCCCCAATCTTCTAATAAAATATCAACTTGAACCAAAATTAAGTTGCTAAAAATGTAAAGCCCAACATAGGATAGTTTGGGTATCTCTGAGTTTCACCTCAGAATCAAGTGCCCCTACTTCAACTCCTTTGGCTTTCTTTCTCAAAAATCTAAATCTAAGTTGATCCACTCCTTGAAATTCCTAAAGGCCAAACCCTTTAAGCAAGACTTTCATGGATTTTAAAACAACAAAAAAATCAAATTTTAGCCAACATTTAAATGACTTCAAAAGAAAGAAAACCACTAGTTTAATCAAAAGTGTTCCCAAATCAAACTTGGGATGTAATTAACCATAGGGGCTTGCCCCTATGGGATGTCTGTACCCCAGAAATAAATAAACCCCACTCAACCAAACATCGAGTGGGGGAATCTCTGTTAAATAATTGTAAATTTTATGATTGAGTCCATAAGGAAATGATATTTTTGAATTCTCAGACTTTGGATATTCTCCTACAAAGACTTGTCACATTTCTAAATATCAAACCTTTGCATAATAAGGTATCTGTTGACGAATATTTTCGCATCGATTCGACCCCGATCGAGCCCGACAAAGCTCGATCGCGCCCGATCAACTCAATTGATCGTCGTCGAGGCGGAATTAAACCCGAATCAAACTCTGTTTAAATCAAATTAAATTTAATTTAATTTAATTTAAATCAAATCAAGTCAAATCAAAACCAATCGAACCTCGTCGCGTCGTCGTCGAGCCCAAATCGACACAATTCGGCGCCGATTTAAGTTCAATTTCATGAAATTAGCTTGATCGGACCCAATCGGACCCAAACCGACTCAAATCGGTTCGGGTCGAGTCCATTCCGGACTCAATTTCAGCCCTAATTTCTCAATTTGGGCTGAATTTGATTCTCAAATCAAAGTTTGAGATCAAGGGCTCAGATTTCTTATTGAATTTTGCCCTAAATCCCTCTTTCCACGCGTGAGAAGGCGAGGGATTGGCCATTTCGGTCGGTGGCTCTGCTGGGCGTGCTCCTCTAAGAGCACGAGGAGTAGGGGGGAGCATTCGGCTCCCCCGTTCTTGTTTAGTCCCGTCCCGAGCGAGAGAAAGAGAGGGAGTGGTCGAGAGAGGGGGGGAGAGCCATTCGGCTCCCCATTTTGTTCCGTCCAGAACAAGAGCGGGAGAGGAGTGGGGAGCGGCATTCGGCTCCCCCTTTGTTCTTTTCGTTCGCCCGTCCCGATCCAGAGAGCGAGCGAGAGATAGAGAGCGGTAGAGAGCGGGAGAAAGGAGGCGCAAGGCTAGGAGCTCCGTGGTTTTGTGCGTCCAACCCCGTCCAAGCCCTCCGACGCCTCCAAGGGGTCCGTCTCCCTTGGCCGCCGAGTCCTCCAGGCTCGGCTTTCTCTGGCCGACCGAACTTTCTACTTCCTGCAGCATTTCTTCGAGTTGAGGTTAAATGAAGAAGAGATTTCCTCCGCTCAGTTGCTGTTTTCTCCTCTCATGGACTGAAAGGAACCTTTCTTTTGCTTCAATTTGCTTTCTTCTTCCACCAAAAGGAGGTAGGAAGCCTCTACTTCCTTCCAAATCAACTTCGGTGACATTGGGATAGCAAAAAAATCTGCTGTTTGGGGTGTTCTTGGACAGCAATCTGCTGTCCGGAGCAGTTTGGACAGCAGCGACGTCATCCGGAAGGGCTCGGACAGCAGCCTTCTTCCTTGGGGAAGGCTTGGACAGCAGCCACGCAACCTCCGGAGGCTTCCAAACAGCAAAATCTGCTGTCCGGAAGCTTTGGACAGCAAACGACAACCTTCGGAAGCTCTCAAACAGTGAGATTCCCTGTTTGGAACGTTGGGACAGCAGCCTTCTTCCTTCGAAACGCCTTGGACAGCAGCTTGGAGCATTCAAAGAAGCTTGGACAATGCTTGGAACTTGAATTGGAGCGCTAGGACAAACCGGGGAAGGTATACCGTTAAACTTAGGCAAAACCTAGGGTCTCCCAAGGCCATTGATATGTGGTTGACGCTCCCAAAGCCTTAGGTCCTTAGAAACTTTAATTTCTTGGTCCCTAAAAAACCTTCATGTTGGCTGTCCACTTCGCAAAAACAGTGGAAATTCGGTGATTTTCATTTGTTGGCTCTCATGTGAGGGCCCGGAGAGGATTTCGATGCGTGTAGAGGTGTTGGGTTGTTATCCAACACCTCTCAAATGTATGTTTTTATGCATCATATTGTGCCTAATACCTTCGCCTATGATCAAAACCTTAGGCTAAGTATTGTCACTCAATCATATCTTGAATGACAATGTGTAGGGATTCTCACATCTTGTAGCATGCATGTCACTTATAGCAAATTGTAAGTTATGACAAAATTAACTTAGATATTTGGGAATTGCATCGCTAACATTTGTGATTTTGTCCGAATTTGTTGAATGTCAAGAAAGTGAATTCAATTGATTTTGGGAGCTTGCAAACGAATGGTGGGATCTTTCATGAACCTTTAAGTTCATGTTTTAAATCCCATGACAAAAGAAATTAATTGAATTCTCTTTTAATACATTTTAAAATTGGGAATTAAAGACAAATGGTGGAAATCTCCAAGCCAAATGTTTGCACACTTGATTAAATTAGTTTGCATAATTTGGATTGCAATCCTTAGCTTTTGAAAGTTTGGAAGATAATTAAATAGGCTTATTTAATTCAAAGAAATGAACTTGGGATGTTTTATGGACCCTCAAAGGCCCATGACCTCTCATTTTTTGGAATTATTTAACTCTATTTTATAACTTCCAAAATTGAATGTTTAAGGTGAGATTCACTAAAATTCCCGGATCTAGAGAATCACCTACACATGCATGCATTCTAGGTTCTTCTTAGATCATACCAAATTGATCTTAAATCTCCTAGAAGTCATAGGGATCGAGCTCTCCTACCCAAGTTTCTAAATCATGCCAAAATTGGTTTAGAAACGTCTCCTAAGACATTAGGAAATCATTCCCCCTTTCCTAATTGAGTCCAAAAAACTCTAAAGGACGTAGGAAATTCTTTTCAAATGTGTATCTCCCCTTTCCATGAATCCAAAACATTCATGGAGGAATGGAGAATCCTCTTTCATGCATAATGCTTGGAGCATTCTCAAAGCTCCAAGTTTTAGATTGCATGAATCATTGGCAACTCGGAACCAACTTCCGAGTTCTTTCATCTCTCTTGTTGGAACATAAACCAATAAGGATCTCCTTCATGTGTGATATGTTGGGGCACCCTCGAAGCTCTAAATTATTCCATCACATGAATCGTCAAGGGGTTTAGGACCAAATCTTAAGTCCAATCCTTTCTTTGTTAAGACATGAAATTAACAAATGAATCACCCTTTCCAATGTACAATCCATGGAGCGTTCTCGAAGCTCCAAGTGGTAGGGTACATGAATCAATGTAGCTTGGAACTAAATTCTAAGCTATACACCCTTTTGTTGGAACCCACAACCAACAAACCATAGTATTCCTTCAACCCCAAAGTTGTAGGAAATTTATCAAATCACTTATTCGTTGGAACACAAACCAATGAGTAATCCTCTAAATTTAGGATTCAAGTCCTAGTCTTCCTCATTTGCTTAACCCAAAATTGAGCAAATGCTAATCTTCCTTTGAGTACCAAATGCTCAAAGAAACTTCACCACTTACTTAGCCTAAATCAAGTAAGTGGTTCTCCCTCTTTGAACATCAAAATGTTCAAGGAATAATCTCTAACTTACAATTCATAAATTACATTTCATATCTCCTTTCCTACAACCCAAAAGTTGTAGGAAACTATCTCATTCTCTAAAGACTCCAAATTATGAGAATGTGCGTGCCCTCTTTGAACACCAAATGTTCAAAGAATGTTCTTGGATTTGCAACCTCTAAGTTGCATGTTCCTTCCCTCTTTTCTACAACTCAAAAGTTGTGTAGAAAATCTCATCATTCTCCTAAACCCAAACTAGGAGAATACATTCCCCTCTTTGGACAACAAATGTCCAAAGAACTCTCTTTGATTTGCAATCTCCAATTGCATCTCCCCTTCTCTTCTCTACAAACCAAAATCGTAGAGAATTTTCCCTCCTATAACTCAAAGGTTATAGGAAGATATTTTCATTCTCTTAAATCAAGTTATGAGAATGTATATTTCTCTTTGAACATCAAATGTTCAAAGAATGTTCATGGGATTGTAGCTTCCAAGTTGCGCCCCTTTTCCTCCATTCCTTTCCTCCAACCCAAGTTGGATGGAGGGATTTCGTTATTTGGACACCAAAAAGTCCATCTAACTCTTGATGACTTATAACCAAATTACAAGTCATCCCTCTTTTCCTTCGACTTCAAAAAGTCTAAGGAATCCTCCCAACATTAGCCTAAAAGCCATAAGTTATCTTCCCCCCTCAACTCCAAAGTTGTAGGAAATTCTACCATTCTCCTAAGCCCAAACTAGGAGAGTGCATTTCCCTCTTTGGACAACAAATGTCCATAGAACTTTCATTGATTTGTAATCTCCAAATTGCATCTCACCTTTTCTTCTCTACAAGCCAAAATTGTAGAGAATTTTCCTCCTCGCCACAACCTAACCTAAAAAAGTTGTGTGAACTTTCATTCTCCTAACCCAAATTTGGTGAATGAACTCCTCTCTTTGGATACCCGAAAGTCTAAAGAATCCTTGATGTGTGGGCCAAAACTACACATCATACTCTTGTGTTTGCTTAAACAAAATTTAGCAAACTAAATGCCCGTCATTGAACATAAAAGTTCAGTGACAATCCCTCTTGATTTGTAACCCCAAAGTTATAAATCTTTCTCACTTATTGAACCAAATTCAATAAGTGATTCATCGTCATTTGCCTAATCCAAATTAGGCAAATGAGACCCAACTCTTTGAATAAAAATTCAAGGAAACATTCTTTTGATTCGTAGCCTCAAAGCTATTAATCTCCCTCACTTCTATAGGTTCCAAAGGCCTTAGAAAATGAAATACCTTAGCCCAAAAGCTATAGGTCCTTTTTCCTCCAACTCCAAAGTTGTAGGGGATCTCTTCTCTCTTTAACTCCAAAAGTTAGAGAGAATTTCCCTACATTTAGCCCAAAAGCTAAATGTTGGATTCCCTTCTCCCCTTAAGCTCCAAAAGCTAAGGAGATTTCTCCAACATGTAGCCCAAAAGCTACATGTTGGACACCCTTCTTAGACTCAAAATCTAAGTAATTTTCTCCACTCAACCCAAATTGAATGATCTTTTCTATGACATTTAAAATGCTAAATATCTAGATGTCCCTTAGGAATTATCCAATCCATTGAAGTTCATCCTACACTATTGGATGAATTTCATCAAGTCCTAAGTGAAACCCCTTAGGCATGCCTATCTTACCCTATTAGATAGACACTTTCTCTTATCCAAATACTAAGAGAACTCCAAAAACACCTAAAAATTACTTAGGTTCCCTTTTGATACAATGATCAATCATCTCCCCCAAAAGGTGGGATGCCTACATTATTGTATCTTAGGATTCATAAGTAACAGGCTTGCCCAAAAGCAAGCATGTGGTTACTTTATGGGTTCTTCATAACCCTCCTAAATATGAAAACATTTAAAAATCAAATAAAATCTTTAAGTCACAAACAACTTAAAGTGAAATCACCCTTGGATAAAGATTAAACATCTTCCTTCCAAAATAAAATCAAAGACCCTTAGTGTGACATGCTACACAAGCCTCACACACTTAGGTGCACAGCCCCTTAGGCATGCTAGGACTAGGATTTTTCTTTTCTGCGCATGTGATTGATGTTGTGGTGTGATTGCCCTTGGATTGTCTGTGTGTGGGCACTTGCCCTTAAGTGGTTAGTATAGAGATATAAATGCTTTTCTGTGCAGGTGGCCATATCTAAAAGGGGGGTGCTTATAAATTATAAATTTGTTTGCATGACAGGTGCTGCTTAAAACCCTCCAAAGATGTGGCCAATAGGGTAGAAGTAGATTGTTTGGCACCCTAAGTGCTAAACAAAATTCTGGATGTAATGCTTTATCATATAAACTGCTTCTAATCCATTGCAGGTTTGAGTCATTTTCTTTTCAAACATGTATTTGGTAGAATTAGGATGTAAAACTTGTGGGGGTTTGGGGCAAAAGAATGAAGTGGACTAGAAGGATGTACCTGCAGAGGTGAAGCCCAATGTCCATTCAAAAGTCAAGAGTCTGAAGAACCCCACAAGTAGAGTCTGTAAATTTGACTGGGTTGTATAATGGCAGGCAACTCAGCTGCCAAATCTGGTTGTAATAATGTGGACTCTTTACATTTCCTTTCATTTGATATAAATAAAAGCATGCTTTGATTGTTTACTTGAGTGCGCAATAGAAATGCATGTCTTTCCTAGTTTTTCTTCTCTTGTTTTTGTGGGTGTGGCCTGGACTTGATCACGTTAGGCTCTTAGGATAAAAACTAAATTTTCTACCCCCTTAACATGTAAGCAACCTAATAATAAAATCAAATTAGGCTCCATGTCTTTCAAGTAAGAAAAATTGCATGGCTCTCTTCAAGGAGCCAAGTTTTCAAAACAAAAAAACAAACATGCATAGCCAAAAAAATGTGTCACATGTAGAATGCCTCCACTTAAGGACTAGATAACAAAAGTCTTTTTCTTTATGAGTCAGCATTTGCATACCCACATGCTAAGGCATCTTGGCCTCAAAGCCAAGCTATAAGTCCTACCTTCTCTAAATAAAAATGACCCCTACCACTCTACATTTGCATTGAGACCAAAAACATGGTTTTAAAAGCGATTAGGAGGGTTAGCTGGTAGTCCCTTCCAGGCGGGACAATAAATCCAGAAGTCGGGCGGGTTATGCCTCTTGTGAGGTGTAGCTTGTAAGTCCTTCTTTGCACTCATTAGATCTAGGTTCGAGGCACTACCTCTCGGTAGTCCTCACCTTAGTCTTAGGTTCCGAGGCACGGGTTGATTCCAAATCACCCTATAAGCCCTCAACCTTCAGGCAATTCCTCCAACAAGTGTTGTTGGGATGTAAGCCCCAATCTTCTAATAAAATATCAACTTAAACCAAAATTAAGTTGCTAAAATGTAAAGCCCAACATAGGATAGTTTGGGTACCTCTGAGTTTCACCTCAGAATCAAGTGCCCCTACTTCAACTCCTTTGGCTTTCTTTCCCAAAAATTTAAATCTAAGTTGATCTCCTCCTTGAAATTCCTAAAGGCCAAAACCCTTTAATCAAGACTTTCATGGATTTTAAAACAACAAAAATCAAATTTTAGCCAATGTTTTAAATGACTACAAAAAAAAAAAAGAAAGAGAAAACCACTAGTTTAATCAAAAGTGTTCCCAAATCAAATTTGGGATGTAATTAACCATAGGGGCTTGCCCCTATGGGATGTCTGTACCCCAGAAATAAATAAACCCCGCTCGACCAAACATCGAGTGGGGGAATCTCTGTTAAATAATTGTAAATTTTATGATTGAGTCCATAAGGAGATGATATTTTTACCCTCCGGGGTAATATATCGTATTCTTATGCCGTGCCCGATTATAAAATATGCAATCCGTTTGAGGATACAAAAATTCTCCAACAGATTTTCTGGCGACTCCGCTGGGGAGGATGTCTCTTTTCATCTAAACTAGTGGTTTTCAATTAGTCATTTTAAATGTTGGCTAAATGGCATTTGCAAAATCAATGTTGTATTGTATACCTCTCCCAATTTCAAATGTTGGGTTGAATGGTTCCAATACAAGCAAATGCAAATCAAGATGAACTTTCCAAATCACTTTCAAAAGTGAGAAAGATGAACTTTGATTTTCAAATCAACCATTTTCAAAAAAAAAATTCACATTCTCAAATATCCAATTTCAAAATCTTCTCTTCACCATAATTGTTGTGGTTGTATGAAATTTACAACCAAACAATGCCAAATGGTGTGAGGTTTCAAAACTCAAACAAATTCATCCATCATCCGTTAAAAATCCGGGTCACAGTTTTGGGGGTGGTCAGTGATTCAAGTCAGTGGTCAGAGAAAACCCAGCAAAAAGTGCAGTGATTGGTTGATGTTGTGATAATTGGATTCAAGGAAGTACAACAGAAAGGTTGATACAACAAAATCTGATTTTAAGGAAAAACTCTAAAGTTTTGGAATTCAAGAAAGCCTAGATGGAAGGCAAATTGGTTTTCAAATTTGGTAACCACCTACAGTTGTCCTTTTGATCAATCTCACTTTGCTCCAGGAGATTTGATAAAATTTGGACAAGGTTTGGGAGATGTGGAGGTCTTTTTCCAAGGCCCAACCCCTTCTGAAGTGGAAGTCTTAGAAAGTCAACACCCATCTGAGAGGGTCCTTGAAATTAGCTTACCTGTTAGGGAGAGGTCACCTCCTCAAAACAGTAGGAAGAGGGTGGCTGAGGTCTCTCCAAAAGCCTTAGCCTCTCAACCTTTCGCATGTGGTAGGTTGACCTTCCCTAAGGTTCAAAAGTCTAGTCAAAGACAAAGCACCTTAACTCCAGTTTTGCCTAAAGAGGTAGCAGTTGAGAGACAGTGTGAGACAGTTCAGTCTTTAGCAGTTGTCCCAAGCCACTCAGAGCATGAGAAACTATTTCAGTCCAATCAATATGAAGAAGGGACTAGTTCCACCTATGTTCTAACCAAGTCTCAAAGAAGAAATAAAAACAAAAAAGACTTAGAAAGAGGTTGGAAAAGGAGGAGCAAGCTGAGTTAGAGGCTGAGATGATGGAGCTCTCTCCTCTTGCTAAGGGTAGTGAATTTTACCCTCCTGTGTTTTGGAGTGAAGAAGATGTTGAGGAAATAGTGGCATCACCTCCAAGACCTTTAACTAAAATTTTCCAAAAGCACACCCGAGGAAAGGGTAAAGCAGTGGGAGAATGACATAAAAAAAAAAATGTTTTCCAAAAAGTAGCTCACAAGACCCGCTCAACAAAAGAGAAGGTAATTAAAGCTATGAAGAATGTGATTTGCAAACGTGTTGATACAATCCTTAAGGAGAACAAAGATCCTAAGGATAGCAAATTGATTGTTCAGCCATCACAGAAAGAGATGCAACAATTTGCCCGACAGCCAGCTGTGTCAGCGTTGGTGGATGATTATGATTTCAAATCTCGCCAGAAAAGAGCAGTCAGTGAGCAAATAATTCTAGTTGACAGTTCAGCAGTACCACCTAAGATCTATGGCAGACCAAAGGCCGATAACCTTGATCGCCAAGTGGTCCCTTGATCTTCTTTGTCAGTTTCTAGTAAATCTGACATACCTACTAGGTTTAGAAGGTCTCCCAAAGAAAACAAACCTTCTAGTCCTCTTGATGAGCCACATTCTGGGGGTCACATTCAAACTCCACCTTTGGATGAGGTAAATTTGGGACACCAAAAAATCCCATACCTTGTCATCTGGGGTGAAGGAAGAATGGAGACCCAAGGTGGTGGCTCCATCTGTGGTACATTCCCCTCCTAGTTGTGTTGATTCCAAAGACAAAGGGAAAGCACCCATGGAAGTGAACAGTTATGAAGAATATCATCCTTCTCATGTCAACCCTTCAACAAGTAAAACTGTTGAAGAAATGATTTGATACTTAAAAAAAGCCTCAAGAGAATTGATGAGGATGAAAGGAGAGAAAAGGAGGAAGAAAACTACAAAAAGTTGCTTGAGAATTTCAATCCTGATGAGGATGATCTCTTGGATGAGGAGGATATCCTTGTTATCCACTATGACATAGGAGGATCCTCTCTTTCAAAAGACCCTTATGCAAATGAATTGTTAGAAGTGGAGGAAGGGAGTAAAAATCCTTAAATTTGTGCTCTACAACAACTTAAAGCAAAAAAAATGGACAAGAGGTTGGATGAGACGACATTTGCGAAGATAGCTCTCACTACTCAACTTTTGGGGCTCCAAAAGGTCCTAAACACAACAGTTGAGTCTTTTACCAATACAAAGGAAGCAGAATCAACAAGTGCAGCTTCTTTGCCTCTAATAGTGTGTGGTCAGAAAGAACAACACTAGTGACTTGCTTACAGTTGTAGATGGTTGACAATTATCTTTGTCTAAATCTTTCCTAAAGATTGTAAACAAACTACCCAAAATCCCATTGGAGTTTCCAAAAAGAACTCAAATGCCCACAAAAAGGCCTCTTTTGTTGTTCCTTTAAATAACTCAATGGGTGGAAAGGGTCCTTTACCCTTGAAACTTCATGAAAGAGAGTTTCAATGGTGAATAAAAAAAAAAGAATCAATTTCCAAAATCAAATGGGTTATCCTTCTAAGTGGCAAAGGGAAATCCCCCAAGCCAATCTCTCTTTCCAATTTCACGTATGTTCCAAAGGGTGTTAATGAAATGAACGATCCTTCTGCGTACGTGCAATCTGTCCGTTCTGATTCTAATAACGAACAAACTACAAATGAATCTTTCCAATTCTTTGAACCAAGTGAATCAAATTTTGGTGATGATCTACCCATGTACAAAATGCAGGGAGTAAAGATTGTCATTGAGCTCGAGTCATTTGACTTAAAAACAAATCGAGTGAAAGAAGAATCAAATTCTGAAGTTTTGGTTGATATGATCTCAATTTCTGAGCCTGAACAAATAACAGGGGCAAATCTCAGAAGTGGTCATGTTGTATCATATCCAATGGCATCAAACAAGAGAAATGAAAAGAACTTTTCAATCAAAATGAGGGCGTGGTTCCACCAACACTTGCTCCACAAAAGCAAGTGGGTGGTGGACTACCAAAAGTGGATTTAAATGTACTAGCTCACCTTAGGAAACTCCTTGCGAGGTTGAGTATATGTGATGCACTCGTACTTTCTCATGAGATACGAGAGGCTTTGATCAAGGCTCTTCTTGATCCTCAAATTTGTTTGGCTTAACCTGCAGAGTGTTTCTTGGTGGAGGCTTTACACTTCAATGAATACCTAGAGTAACATTTTCTAATGAGAAGAGTGCTTGTTGGCCCAGGTGCATGGGTCAACACAATGAATCTAGGAACTTTGGCCCACCTTAATGTTGACACGCAAAAATTTAAATTCTGACAAAATGATGTTGCGTGGCTTCAATGAGAGGGGGGACAAAGAGCCTTAGGCATAATTACTCTTTCACTTTTGAAGGGAGTTCTAAAACCATTTAGTGTATATGAAGTCGGAAAATATAAAGATGTTTCTTGCTATGTTCCAAAAAAGGCTATCAGTGTTTTCAGACTTGTGCTACCAACTAAAGATCAAGTAGAAATCAGTACACTAAAGACAAAGTCTCCATCAAGTGTTCGAGACTACCCTCAAGAAGAAGAAATTGAGGAAAAGATTAAATGGAATCTTGCCCCTCCTTCAACACAACAAGGTGGTAAGATGACACAATGAGTTCGTGATATAGTTCATGACAAAAGTCAAGAAGAGTGGAAGGTGAGGGGTACCAAAGCCCCATCTCCACCATTTGTTCCAAGAAGGCCCATCACCCATATAAGCTCAGGGTCAGATTCAAAGGCTGAGCCAAATTTGATGGGTAGTTTGACAAAGCAACAAAGAAGCTTCAACAAATCAAAGATGCAGTTTCAAGAATGGATAGACACTGAAAAGCCTATTTGGAACATTAAAGAAAATCTCCCATGTGATGAAGATAACTCTCAAAAAAAAGAGGAGGTGTCTAATCTCACTAAATATAAAAAATTGAATGAATGTGTGTGTAAAAGCTTTAACTTCATTGTAAAAAAAAAAAAAAGTACAATGGAAGAGTTGAATGTTTGCATTACACTCAAATAAAAAAAAAAGTAGGGAAGGAGTGTGTCTTTCATAGCATACCTTCTTCCTTAAAGTCCAAAAGTGGGTGTAAACTTGACAACTTTCCATAAAAGAAATGGTAGAACTCCCACTTGTGTTTGAAAACCTGATCAAAAGAGGTTTAACTCCTTCTATGTGGTCTAAGGGCGAAGCTTAACACTTTGAAAATCTATGAAATTTCAAATACAAATTAAAGAAAAATAGACATGGTGTTGGCTTTGGTACCATCAGACCAATAGATGACAATTTTTTTTTTGTTTGGTTTTTACCAACAATCTAGATGTTGATATGATCTTTACAAAGACCTTCAACGCTGTTGGGAGGTCATGTTTAGAGCGGTCTGGATTACCTTCAAACTAAGGATGCACCCCTTGAGTTTGAAGAGGAAAATCAAATCAACGATTGATGAATTGAAAGAAATCAATTTGGGTATTGAACAAAATCTACGCCCCACTTTCATAAGTGCATTGCTAAATGAAAATGATGCCAATGGTATGGTACAACTCCTGACAGAGTTTAAGGACTGCTTTGCATGGGGTTATGATGAAATGCCATGCTTAAATCCAAATATAGCGGTCCATAAACTTGTCATTCAACCAAACATTGTTCCAATCAAACAAGCTCATCGAAGGATGCATTTAGAAATTGAACAAGTGATTAAAACAAAAATTAACTGAGGCTGGTTCTATTTAAGAGGAAAAATACCCCTCTTGGTTAGCCAGCATTGTCCATGCTAAGAAAAAGAACGGACAGATTCGCGTATGCGTTGCTTTTAGAGACTTGAATGAAGCATGTTTACTCATACATGAACTCATGGTTGACATTGTTTCTTCTCATGGTCTCTTTTCCCTTTGTGAATGGGTCCTCGGGGTACAACTAAATCAAAATGGCCCCGGAGGACGAGCAATATACTGCTTTTAGAACACCCATTGGAATGTACTGTTTTTAAGGTCATGTCTTTTTTTGGCCTTAAGAATGTTGGTATGACCTACCAGCTTGCAATGACCAGAATATTCAATGTGCTCATTCATGACAAAATTGAATGTTACATTGATGATCTTGTGGTCAAAAGCAAAAAAAGAGAGGATTACCTGTTTGTTTTAAGGGTTGTATTCGAACTGCTTTGTCGGTACGACCTCAAGATGAATTCTTGTAAGTGCACCTTTTGGGTGACTTCAGAAATTGTCTTGGGTTTGTTGTTCGACACCTTGGAATTGAAGTTATCCCTACTAAAATCAAGGCGATATTAGAAATGAAACCTCCTAGAAGTCTTACTCAACTAAGATCTTTTCTAGGTAGGTTGGCATATCTAAGACGCTTATCCAATTTGTCCGGTAGATTGCAGCCCTTTCAAAGGACTCAAAATTCCACTTGGATGATAGCCACCAAAGGGGCTTTTGATAGTATAAAATGCTATCTCGAGTTCCCACTTGTTTTGGCCGCTCCTATTCTAAGGAGGTCGTTAGTTCTTTTCACTACAATGTCAAGTCAATTTCTTGAAGCTTTGTTGGCCCAAACCCAACAATGAAAGAAAAAGAAAAATGCTGTGTGCTACTCAAGCAGAGTTCCAAGCAGAAATGTTCTTCTGATCCGGTTGTGGACTGGGTCCGGATTATCAAAACCTTGGTCTAAGATTTCAAATCTTTCATCTTTCCCCCAAAAGGGAGGGAAATTCATATTTCCCTAAAAGGGAAGAAAATCCATCTTTCCCCCAAAAGGAAAGAAAATTCACCTTTCCCCAAAAGGAAAGAAAATCCAATTTTCTCTAAAAAAGAAAATCAAGTTCATCTTTCTGTAAGTGAAAGTTCATCTCTTTCTTTCCCCAAAAGGAAAGTTTAAATTTATCTTTCTCCAAATGAAAGTCAAATGCAAATCTTAGTACCAAATGCTAAGTGTAGACATCCCCAAATAGGAGTCTTCTTATCAATTTATGAGTTTAGGTAGAATTCAAACCTTCTAAAGTCTCTCCTAGCTCATTCCTTTAGATCTTGTTCTAACCAAATTGAACATCAATAGGTCTACCCAAATCTAGACTTTTAGTGGTTGCCAAAATACCCTTTAGTCTTCCCAAATGTTAAGTTTTATCTTGCCAAAATAGATAATCTTACGCCAAATACCTTCAAGGCCTAAGTAGTAGCCAAAATACTCTTAGCCTTAGCCTTTTGAGTTTTATCTTACAAAAAATAAGATAAACTCTATCTCTAGATGGTTGCCAAAAATACCTCTTAGAGCTTGCCAATAGGTGCCAAATGCCTTTTGACCTTTTAGGAAACAACAAATGTTCCTAACCCCTTTCAAATGATAGTGAAAATATCTTTGAGAACTCTTTAGGTGGTAGCCAAGATACCCCTAACTTTTAGGAGATAGCAAGATATCCCTAAGACCCCTTTAGAGACACCAAATGTCTCTAATCTCTTTTCAAGTGATAGCCAAAATATCCTTGAAAATCTTGTAGGTGGTAGCAAAATACCCCTAGCCTTTTAGGAGATAGAAAAATATCCCTAAGCTCTTTTAGAAGTTATCAAATTTCTTCTAAGCAAATCAAATTCTTTCTAAAGATACCAAATATCTTTAGAAATCCCTTTTAGAAGTTGTCAAAATACTTCTAATGGATCCAAAATCTTTCTAGAGATACCAAACGTCTCTAGGAGCCTCTTAGAAGTTATCTAAATACTTCTAATCAAGTTAAATCATTTCTAGAAATGTCGAGTGTTTCTAGAATTCTTCTTAGAAGTTGCCAAAATACTTCTATTCCTATCAAATTCTCTCTAAAGATCTCAAATGTCTTTAGAGATCTCTTTAGAAGTTGTTAAAATGCTTCTAAATTCTCTTCCATGAGTAATCTAAAACTCTTTCCTTAAGGTGATATATAGAAATCTCCTTGCCTTTGTAGATCTTGTCTAAATCTAAGCTTAGACTTTCGTAGATCTCTCTTTCTCTTGCAAATCATACCCTATTTGATTTGGAAGATCTCGTTTGATCATTAGTTGGTCAACGCCAATATGTGTGGCGTACTTCTTTTCGTTCACCACACATATTGGGGGTCCTTTTGTTGACGAATATTTTCGCATCGATTCGACCCCGATCGAGCCCGACAAAGCTCGATCGCGCCCGATCAAATCAATTGATCGTCGTCGAGGCGGAATTAACCCGAATCAAACTCTGATTTAATTAAATTAAATCAAATTTAATTTAATTTAAATCAAATCAAGTCAAATCAAAACCAATCGAAACCTCGTCGAGCGTCGTCGAGCCCAATTCGACACAATTCGGCGCCGATTTAAGTTCAATTTCATGAAATTAGCTTGATCGGACCCAATCGGACCCAAACCGACTCAAATCGGTTCGGGTCGAGTCCATTCCGGACTCAATTTCAGCCCTAATTTCTCAATTTGGGCTGAATTTGATTCTCAAATCAAAGTTTGAGATCAAGGGCTCAGATTTCTTATTGAATTTTGCCCTAAATCCCTCTTTCCACGCGTGAGAAGGCGAGGGATTGGCCATTTCGGTCGGTGGCTTTGGGGCTGCTGCTGCGTGCTCCTCTAAGAGCACGCGAAGGAGTAGGGGGGAGCATTCGGCTCCCCCGTTCTTGTTTAGTCCCGTCCCGAGCGAGAGAAAGAGGGATGGAGTGAGTGGTCGAGAGAGGGGGGGAGAGCCATTCGGCTCCCCATTTTGTTCCGTCCAGAACAAGAGCGGGAGAGGAGTGGGGAGCGGCATTCGGCGGGAGATTTTGTTCTTTTCGTTCGTTCGCCCGTCCCGATCCAGAGAGCGAGCGAGAGATAGAGAGCGGTAGAGAGAGGGGAGAAAGGAGGCGCAAGGCTAGGAGCTCCGTGGTTTTGTGCGTCCAACCCCGTCCAAGCCCTCCGACGCCTCCAAGGGGTCCGTCTCCCTTGGCCGCCGAGTCCTCCAGGCTCGGCTTTCTCTTCTCTGGCCGACCGAACTTTCTACTTCCTGCAGCATTTCTTCGAGTTGAGGTTAAAATGAAGAAGAGATTTCCTCCGCTCAGTTGCTGTTTTCCTTTCCTCTCATGGACTGAAAGGAACCTTTCTTTTGCTTCAATCTGCTTTCTTCTTCCACCAAAAGGAGGTAGGAAGCCTCTACTTCCTTCCAAATCAACTTCGGTGACATTGGGATAGCAAAATCTGCTGTTTGGGGTGTTCTTGGACAGCAATCTGCTGTCCGGAGCAGTTTGGACAGCAGCGACGTCATCCGGAAGGGCTCGGACAGCAGCCTTCTTCCTTGGGGAAGGCTTGGACAGCAGCCACGCAACCTCCGGAGGCTTCCAAACAGCAAAATCTGCTGTCCGGAAGCTTTGGACAGCAAACGACAACCTTCGAAACGCCTTGGACAGCAGCTTGGAGCATTCAAAGAAGCTTGGACAATGCTTGGAACTTGAATTGGAGCGCTAGGACAAACCGGGGAAGGTATACCGTTAAACTTAGGCAAAACCTAGGGTCTCCCAAGGCCATTGATATGTGGTTGACGCTCCCAAAGCCTTAGGTCCTTAGAAACTTTAATTTCTTGGTCCCTAAAACCTTCATGTTGGCTGTCCACTTCGCAAAAACAGTGGAAATTCGGTGATTTTCATTTGTTGGCTCTCATGTGAGGGCCCGGAGAGGATTTCGATGCGTGTAGAGGTGTTGGGTTGTTATCCAACACCTCTCAAATGTATGTTTATGCATCATATTGTGCCTAATACCTTCGCCTATGATCAAACCTTAGGCTAAGTATTGTCACTCAATCATATCTTGAATGACAATGTGTAGGGATTCTCACATCTTGTAGCATGCATGTCACTTATAGCAAATTGTAAGTTATGACAAAATTAACTTAGATATTTGGGAATTGCATCGCTAACATTTGTGATTTTGTCCGAATTTGTTGAATGTCAAGAAAGTGAATTCAATTGATTTTGGGAGCTTGCAAACGAAATGGTGGGATCTTTCATGAACCTTTAAGTTCATGTTTTAAATCCCATGACAAAAGAAATTAATTGAATTCTCTTTTAATACATTTTAAAATTGGGAATTAAAGACAAATGGTGGAAATCTCCAAGCCAAATGTTTGCACACTTGATTAAATTAGTTTGCATAATTTGGATTGCAATCCTTAGCTTTTGAAAGTTTGGAAGATAATTAAATAGGCTTATTTAATTCAAAGAAATGAACTTGGGATGTTTTATGGACCCTCAAAGGCCCATGACCTCTCATGTTTTGGAATTATTTAACTCTATTTTATAACTTCCAAAATTGAATGTTTAAGGTGAGATTCACTAAAATTCCCGGATCTAGAGAATCACCTACACATGCATGCATTCTAGGTTCTTTCTTAGATCATATACCAAATTGATCTTAAATCTCCTAGAAGTCATAGGGATCGAGCTCTCCTACCCAAGTTTCTAAATCATGCCAAAATTGGTTTAGAAACGTCTCCTAAGACATTAGGAAATCAATTCCCCCTTTCCTAATTGAGTCCAAAACTCTAAAGGGCGTAGGGAAATTCTTTTCAAATGTGTATCTCCCCTTTTCATGAATCCAAAACATTCATGGAGGAATGGAGAATCCTCTTTCATGCATAATGCTTGGAGCATTCTCAAAGCTCCAAGTTTTAGATTGCATGAATCATTGGCAACTCGGAACCAACTTCCGAGTTCTTTCATCTCTCTTGTTGGAACATAAACCAATAAGGATCTCCTTCATGTGTGATATGTTGGAGCACCCTCGAAGCTCTAAATTATTCCATCACATGAATCGTCAAGGGGTTTAGGACCAAATCTTAAGTCCAATCCTTTCTTTGTTAAGACATGAAATTAACAAATGAATCACCCTTTCCAATGTACAATCCATGGAGCGTTCTCGAAGCTCCAAGTGGTAGGGTACATGAATCAATGTAGCTTGGAACTAAATTCTAAGCTATACACCCTTTTGTTGGAACCCACAACCAACAAACCATAGTATTCCTTCAACCCCAAAGTTGTAGGAAATTTATCAAATCACTTATTCGTTGGAACACAAACCAATGAGTAATCCTCTAAATTTAGGATTCAAGTCCTAGTCTTCCTCATTTGCTTAACCCAAAATTGAGCAAATGCTAATCTTCCTTTGAGTACCAAATGCTCAAAGAAACTTCACCATTTACTTAGCCTAAATCAAGTAAGTGGTTCTCCCTCTTTGAACATCAAAATGTTCAAGGAATAATCTCTAACTTACAATTCATAAATTACATTTCATATCTCCTTTCCTACAACCCAAAAGTTGTAGGAAACTATCTCATTCTCTAAAGACTCCAAATTATGAGAATGTGCGTGCCCTCTTTGAACACCAAATGTTCAAAGAATGTTCTTGGATTTGCAACCTCTAAGTTGCATGTTCCTTCCCTCTTTTCTACAACTCAAAAGTTGTAGAAAATCTCATCATTCTCCTAAACCCAAACTAGGAGAATACATTCCCCTCTTTGGACAACAAATGTCCAAAGAACTCTCTTTGATTTGCAATCTCCAATTGCATCTCCCCTTCTCTTCTCTACAAACCAAAATCGTAGAGAATTTTCCCTCCTATAACTCAAAGGTTATAGGAAGATATTTTCATTCTCTTAAATCAAGTTATGAGAATGTATATTTCTCTTTGAACATCAAATGTTCAAAGAATGTTCATGGGATTGTAGCTTCCAAGTTGCGCCCCTTTTCCTCCATTCCTTTCCTCCAACCCAAGTTGGATGGAGGGATTTCGTTATTTGGACACCAAAAAGTCCATCTAACTCTTGATGACTTATAACCAAATTACAAGTCATCCCTCTTTTCCTTCGACTTCAAAAAGTCTAAGGAATCCTCCCAACATTAGCCTAAAAGCCATAAGTTATCTTTCCCCCCTCAACTCCAAAGTTGTAGGAAAATTCTACCATTCTCCTAAGCCCAAACTAGGAGAGTGCATTTCCCTCTTTGGACAACAAATGTCCAAAGAACTTTCATTGATTTGTAATCTCCAAATTGCATCTCACCTTTTCTTCTCTACAAGCCAAAATTGTAGAGAATTTTCCTCCTCGCCACAACCTAAAAGTTGTGTGAACTTTCATTCTCCTAACCCAAATTTGGTGAATGAACTCCTCTCTTTGGATACCGAAAAGTCTAAAGAATCCTTGATGTGTGGGCCAAAACTACACATCATACTCTTGTGTTTGCTTAAACAAAATTTAGCAAACTAAATGCCCGTCATTGAACATAAAAGTTCAGTGATAATCCCTCTTGATTTGTAACCCCAAAGTTACAAAATCTTTCTCACTTATTGAACCAAATTCAATAAGTGATTCATCTTTCATTTGCCTAATCCAAATTAGGCAAATGAAACCCAACTCCTTGAATAAAAATTCAAGGAAACATTCTTTTGATTTGTAGCCTCAAAGCTATTAATCTCCCTCACTTCTATAGGTTCCAAAGGCCTTAGAAAATGAAATACCTTAGCCCAAAAGCTATAGGTTCTCTTTTTCCTCCAACTCCAAAGTTGTAGGGGATCTCTTCTCTCTTTAACTCCAAAAGTTAGAGAGAATTTCCCTACATTTAGCCCAAAAGCTAAATGTTGGATTCCCTTCTCCCCTTAAGCTCCAAAAGCTAAGGAGATTTCTCCAACATGTAGCCCAAAAGCTACATGTTGGACACCCTTCTTAGACTCAAAATCTAAGTAACCTCTCCACTCAACCCAAATTGAATGATCTTTCCTATGACATTTAAAATGCTAAATATCATAGATGTCCCTTAGGAATTATCCAATATGTTGAAGTTCATCCTACCCTATTGGATGAATTTCACCAAGTCCTAAGTGAAACCCCTTAGGCAAGCCTATCTTACCCTATTAGATAGACACTTTCTCTTATCCAAACACTAAGAGAACTCCAAAAACACCTAAAAAATTACTTAGGTTCCCTTTTGATACAATGATCAATCATCTCCCCCAAAAGGTGGGATGCCTACATTATTGTATCTTAGGATTCATAAGTAACAGGCTTGCCCAAAAGCAAGCATGTGGTTACTTTATGGGTTCTTCATAACCCTCCTAAATATGAAACATTTAAAAAAAAATCAAATAAAATCTTTAAGTCACAAACAACTTAAAGTGAAATCACCCTTGGATAAAGATTAAACATCTTCCTTCCAAAAAAATAAAATCAAAGACCCTTAGTGTGACATGCTACACAAGCCTCACACACTTAGGTGCACAGCCCCTTAGGCATGCTAGGACTAGGATTTTTTTTTTTTCTGCGCATGTGATTGATGTTGTGGTGTGATTGCCCTTGGATTGTCTGTGTGTGGGCACTTGCCCTTAAGTGGTTAGTATAGAGATATAAATGCTTTTCTGTGCAGGTGGCCATATCTAAAAAGGGGGGCGCTTTATAAATTATAAAATTGTTTGCATGACAGGTGCTTAAAAAAAACCCCCCCAAAGATGTGGCCAATAGGGTAGAAGTAGATTGTTTGGCACCCTAAGTGCTAAACAAAATTCTGGATGTAATGCTTTATCATATAAACTGCTTCTAATCCACTGCAGGTTTGAGTCTTTTTTTTTCAAATATGTATTTTGATAGAATTAGGATGTGTAATAAAACTTGTGGGGGTTTGGAGCAAAAGAATGAAGTGGACTAGAAGGATGTACCTGCAAAGGTGAAGCCCAATGTCCATTCAAAAGTCAAGAGTCTGAAGAACCCCACAAGTAGAGTCTGTAAATTTGACTGGGTTGTATAATGGCAGGCAACTCAGCTGCCAAATCTGGTTGTAATAATGTGGACTCTCTTTACATTTCCTTGCATTTGATATAAATAAAAGCATGCTTTGATTTGTTTACCTGGGTGCGCAATAGAAATGCATGTCTTTCCTAGGTTTCTTTCTCTTGTTTTTGTGGGTGTGGCCTGGACTTGATCACGTTAGGCTCTTAGGATAAAAAAACTAAATTTTCTACCCCTTAACATGTAAGCAACCTAATAATAAAATCAAATTAGGCTCCATGTCTTTCAAGTAAGAAAAATTGCATGGCTCCTTCAAGGAGCCAAGTTTTCAAAATTAAAACAATCATGCATAGCCAAAAATGTGTCACATGTAGAATGCCTCCACTTAAGGATTAGATAACAAAAGTCTTTTTTTCTTTATGAGTCAGCATTTGCATACCCACATGCTAAGGCATCTTGGCCTCAAAGCCAAGCTATAAGTCCTACCTTCTAAATAAAAATGACCCCTACCACTCTACATTTGCATCAAGACCAAAAACATGGTTTTTAAAAGCGATTAGGAGGAGTTAGCTGGTAGTCCCTTCCAGGCGGGACAATAAATCCAGAGGTCGGGCGGGGCTATGCCTCTTGTGAGGTTTAGCTTGTAAGTCCTTCTTTGCACTCGTTAGATCTAGGTTCGAGGCACTACCTATCGGTAGTCCTCACCTTAGTCTTAGGGTCCGAGGCACGGGTTGATTCCAAATCACCCTATAAGCCCTCAACTTTCGGGCAATTCCTCCAACAAGTGTTGTTGGGATGTAAGCCCCAATCTTCTAATAAAATACCAACTTAAACCAAAATTAGGTTGCTAAGATGTAAAGCCCAACATAGGATAGTTTGGGCACCTCTGAGTTCCATCTCAGAATCAAGTGCCCCTACTTCAACTCCTTTGGCTTTCTTTCCCAAAAATCTAAATCTAAGTTGATCTCCTCCTTGAAATTCCTAAAGGCCAAAACCCTTTAATCAAGACTTTCATGGATTTTAAAACAACAAAGATCAAATTTTAGCCAACATTTAAATGACTTCAAAAAAAAAAGCAAAACCACTAGTTTAATCAAAAGTGTTCCCAAATCAAATTTGGGATGTAATTAACCATAGGGGCTTGCCCCTATGGGATGTCTGTACCCCATCGAGTGGGGGGAATCTCTGTTAAATAAATAAAAACCCCGCTCCGGGGTAATATATCGATGCCAAACATCGAGTGGGGGAATCTCTGTTAAATCAAATTGTAAATTTTATGATTGAGTCCATAAGGAGACTGATATACCATCTCAGTCAACATCACTTACCAACTCTTCCACGTCTCAGCTATCATGACACTTTTAGTCCCGTAACCAAAATGCCGACCATTCAAGTATTTCTAACCATAGCTCTACATTACAAATGACAAGTGCATCAAATGGGTATAGCCAATGCCTTTCTCCACGGAGACATACATGAAACAGTCTACATGTCCCAACCTAAAGGCTTCGAGGATAGTCTCCATCCCAACAATGTATGTATCTTGCAAAATGCCATCTATGGCCTAAAGCAAGCTCCAAGACAATGGTTTAATACATTTTCCACATACCTTCTTTCTCTAGGTTTCCACCATAGTTAATCTTATCGCTCTCTACTTACACTTCTCAAAGAACATCCAAACCTACCTTCTAATCTACGTCGATGATATAATGCTAACTGGCAACAATCCTGCGGCTGTCTCTCAGTTCATTGCACAAATCAGCCAAAAGTTCACAATGAAATATCAAATATCTGGGAATGGCTCATAAATTCCTTGGTATTAACATTCACACCCATTCCAGCTCACACTTCCTCTCACAAGCTCACTATGCCAATTCCATACTTCAACAGGCTGGTCTAACCTACTGCAAACCTATATCCAACCCGAACTCCACCAAACCAACTATAACCACATTCTTTGATCCTATTGTCAACAACCCTCTCATCTACAAACAACTTACTAGATCACTTCAATACCTCACTATTACCAGACCTGACATTACCTATTCGGTTAATGTTCTATGCCAACACATGCATGCTCCACAACAACACTTTCATCATTTAAAAAGGTTGCTACATTACATCCAGGGAACGTCACACTTCAATCTTCCCAAATTTTCTGACCAGCTCCAGCTAATATCCATGACAGATGCTGACTAGCAAGCGATCCACTCACCAGGCGGTCCACATCAGGCTACTGCTCTTTCTTAGGATCAACTCTCATCTTCTGGAGTGTTAAGAAACAACATACCATAGCACCATCCTCGACAGAAGCCGAGTACAGAGCAATTGCAGCTGCTACATAAGACATCCTTTGGCTTCGATGGTTACTCAACGATTTCAACATTCCTACAGATACACCGACCACACTCAACTGCGACAACATGTCCGTCATTGCTCTTGCAAACAATCTGGTGTTTCAAGCCAGAATCAAACATATTGAAATAGATCACCACTTCATACGTGATCACTTTCAAGCCAAAC
>JACXSL010001109.1:0-31000 GCA_019514585.1 Dendrobium officinale
GACAACGCATACACAAAGACTGGAACCAAAGACTTCATTAGAAACCTAAGCTCTCAATCAACAAGCCAAAGCGAGCTAGTGGTCCCAAACACTGTATTATGTGAATGATGTTCAAATCCAAGAGCTTGTACTCCCTTGAAGGGTTTCTATAGCAACCAGTGAGTCCTTCCACGAATGCTTGCTCATATCAATTACTTAACATGCTGCAAATCTATAATAAATCATGTAATCGTTTTTTTTATTTTACTTTATAGTATTTAATTAATTTAAATACATATTTTAATTTATGAGCAATCACAATATATTTGTTATTATAAAAGTTCATTACATATTTACTATTATATATAATTACTAAATATATTTTTTTAATTTTTAAAATATAATATTATAATATCATATCCAAACTATATCTATCCTATATTTTTAATAATAGATATATCCCGTGTCAATGTCTTAATTTTGACTAACAAAGAACCTACTTCAGGTGATGGAAAAAACACAAACCTGGAAGGTTTGAACATTCAGATCATAGCATCTTAATTTTATATTATATTAATATTTTTCAAATGAACCAGTTCATGAGCTACCAAGTCAAGTTGGTGCTAGCACAAGCTTAGCTTATCAAGCTAAACTCATGAGCTATATATTAAGCCGAGTCCAAACTAGCTCGCAAGTTAGCTTGACTATAATTACAACCCTAGACAAACCCTTATCATATGAGCTACAACCATGCATCACAATCATGGGCAAATGATAGTCCTCTAAACAAAGAAAAAGTTCAAGAACCGTTATTTATGGTTATAAAAAAATGTGTATATGAATGACGCAAACAGAAGTTTATTATTGTTGAGAAGCTAATGGCAATGGACAAAGCAAATCAAACTGCACTGCCATACCTAAGATGACGTAGGTGCATCAGGCTGGTTTGTCGGAAGAGCTGCTATGAAAGCTGGATGCTCATCATAAGCTTCCTTGAGCCTGGCGAGTGTTGGGTAGCGACCCTGAAAAACAAGGAAAAACAAGCGTCAGGAGCAGCTAATAGCATAAACATAAAAGAATAAAACCCGAGAATATGGTGTAATGGTTGCGCACATTTGAGAAAAAGAAAAAGTTCAAAATAATCCCCGAACTATTCTTATGTGACCAACATAACCCGGCCGTATCAAAAAAAAATTTAATTTAATTGCCCGACCATACAAAATTGATCTCAAATAATCCTCGGGATTAAATTAGGATCAATTTTATAAAAGGTTAAATTGGGATCAATTTTGAATCTGAATTCCCATCAATTTCTATCGGAGCAACCAGTTGGGACTAACTTTGTATGATTGAGAAACTAAGGCTTCGTTTGGGATGACTTTTTTACTGCTTCTTAAAGCAGCTTTTTAGTACAAAAATCAAAAATTTTGAACTAGAAAGCTGCTTTAAGAAGCAGTAAGAAAGCTGTCCCAAATGAAGCCTTGGGACGGCTTTCTTCTTGCTTTTTAAAATAGCTTTTTAGCACCAAAGTTTCTTGAATTTTAAATTTTTGTACTAGAAAATCGTTTTAAAAAGCAGTACGAAAGCTGTCTCAAACGAAGCCTAAATTAAAGAAATGTGACACTTTAAAATTAAATGTGACACATATTTTGAATTTTTTCTCATATGAGAAAAATATAAATTGGAATTCAAAAGTTTAGGAATAATAGAATAATACTCGAAAAACAAAATTTGAATTGATACAGGGATAAGCAATCGGAATAACCATGTCAATCTCGAACCTTGATGCTGTAAGGATCTGAGGAGCTAGAAATGCATCAGCCTGCATGGTAATGTTGAATTTTGTTAGCTTTTTAAGGTATCTAGGCCACTTGTTCCTATTAAGACAGCCACTGAAAAACTAAGACTGGCCAATGCTATAAAAAAAAGGATAAGTTTATTTTTGCGTGTAGAGGTGAAACTGCAGCACCAACGATCACTATATAGCATACCAAATTACCACATAAGAAAGCAGCTCTGATACCATTGAAATGAGGTTGAAAGGGTTTTTCTCTGACGTTAGAACCCTAAACTAGAAAATAAAATCATAGCAAAGGAAAACCTAAAATAGGGCAGGTGAAGATGAAAAAGATGAACAGTAATAAGAACAAGAAAAATAAATAAGAGGAAAAAGATGGAGAAAAACAGAGTCAACTAGTGGAAGAAAATAAAAAGTTAGTAAACAGCAGAAAAGTTAATAAGATCAGAGATTGTTAGTTGGCAGCAGCGGATATCACTGTTAAGACAGAAAAAGAAATAAAAAATTAGTAGTCCAACAGTCTGTCAATGGTAGTTCAACAATCTGTTCTTGAAAAATTTTGTTCCCTGTTCGTTCATTCTCCATGGGATATCCCTGAAACTATTTACAGAATGTAACCTCCAGGATATGCTGCTCAGGAAATCTCATGTACCGGAGAAGTAAGAAGTAGACAGTTCTAGCTAAATCTAACACAGAAGTTAAATACAGAGGAATGGCTTATTCTGCTTGCAAAATGATATAGATTAAAACTCTTTTAAAAGAATTCAGCTTTATTATAGCACAACATATGATTCTTAATTATGATAATCATGTAGCTATCAATATTACAAGCAATTATATTTCTATGAAAAAACCAAACATATTGAAGATGATTGTCACTTCATTAGAGATATAGTCCCGTCAAAAAAATTCATCACTCCACACAATGAAGATAATTAGCTACTAACTTTATGTAGGCTTCGAAACATTATCATCTTTTCAATAATTTATAAAGCTATAACTTATTGATATATGTCCTCCAAGTTACAAGAGTGTGTTAGCATAAGAAAATGTTAAATTGAAACTATGGTTTATTACTAAAATATAAATTATCTTCCTTGTATACTGTCCCTGACTATATATATATATATATATAGGCAAGTGTATTCAGTTAATAAATATGAAGAAAAAAGCTTTTTTTTCCAACAAGTAAAGGGAATATCACTTGAATTCTTATAGGAGGAAAGTAGTTGAAAAAAATAATAAGCTGCTAATGATAGCATAAATGACGAAGCCAAAATGTGATATTTTCACTCCAAAATACAATATAATTTTAGTGAAATAAAGCAAGCAGGTATGATGCGCAGGTACTTCATAGATGACATTCAAAGTTCAGAATGCTATCTTGGTCAGAGAGTAACTCGAGAAAAACAATGACAAGGATTTCACATCACATACCAGGAAGAAGATGAAGATCATTTACGTGCACAAGACTTTATGTTTTAACAAAAACATATACTTTTTCTCAAACAAGCACAACACACATAGCCTTATACATAAACATGCATGCATTTTTACCTAGGCATGCATGCATTTTTACCTAGGCATGCATGCATACACATACGTGCACACGCACAGCACAATGAATACACAGATTTTTCTCTAGTATAAATAATCTCATCGAAATTTCACTTTTGCATGTAGAATTTTACATAACTAAATAAACTGAATATTACATCATCAATTTTGATCCTGTGAATCAAGTAATTTAACAGTCATAAATAATACAAAATAAATAAGGATGATTTTCTGTCATATAGAAACATCCTTAAAAGTCTAGTTTTATACATGCATTTCATCAATTAAAAATATGCTAACTATCATCAGCAGCTCATATATTTAATTCCAAGCTACTTGAAAGTATCTACACTTTAAAACCACAATTATCTAGCATGCGATCAAAATTATCTTTTAGGAAATTTGTGATAGGAAATACTTGAGTTCGCAAGCAACCCTAAGGGAATACTTGAGTTCGCAAGCAAACAAGTGACCCTCTATTCGAGAGGAGGATCGTTCTCTCCAAAAAACTCTAGATGCAAGGTCTAGAGCCCTCAAACTCCAAGAGACTCCAAGAGAAACTCCAATCTAAGCATGCCTCTCCCTTCCCCCTACCTCTCCTATTTATAAGCTCTCCACCGCCCACCCCTTTCCTAAAAAAACAATTTTAAATCCATGGGGCCCAACATATAGGCGGCAAGCCTAATTAGGTAGAAGGGAGGCGGTTTTGAACCGCCTCCTGTAGCAAATTGCCGGCCCAGGTGGGGCTGGCTGAGGCGGTTCCTGCTGAACCGCCATATCAATACCACCCTCCCAAAGAATCACCTTGTCCTCAAGGTGAAAACAATAGAACTGCTATGTTATCCTCTCATATGGCTCTCACGTGACCTCATAATTTGGGAGGTTCTTCCACTTGATCAACACCTCCTTAGTTCCATCTTTGTTTTGGCAAACGCCTTCTAGCTCTAAGGGTTCCAGAACCACCTCTAAATCCTCAATGAGTGTTGCTGGTAGCTCGAGACTGGCTGTGTAGTCACCAATGGCCTTCCTCAATTGGGAGACATGAAAAACTGGATGTATAGTTGTTGCCGGTGGTTTCAGTCGGTATGCTACTGCCCCAATCATCTCCAGCACTTCATAAGGCCCAAAATACCTTGGAGCCAGTTTTTCGTTCCTCCTATTGGCGACTGTCTTCTGTCTATACGGTCGGAGCTTAAAGAACACCCTCTCTCCTACTTCAAATTGGATGTCATTCCTATGCCCATCAGCTTCTTTCTTCATAATTTGTTGAGCTCTCAGTAAATGCCTCTTCAACTCTAGTATTCAATTCCTCTCCACTAAGTACTCTTCTACCGATGAAATGGGGGTACTATTGCTCCCAAAGTGCACCAAGTGTGGGGGATCCCGCCCGTACAACACCTTGAATGGGGTCATCTGTGAAGCAGAATGAAAAGACGTGTTGTACCAGTATTCTGTCCATGATAGTCACTTGGCCCATAGCTTGGGTGTCTCTGACACAAAGCATCTCAGGTATGTCTCCAAGATCCTGTTGATTACTTCCGTCTGGTCGTCTGTATTAGGGTGGTAAGTTGTGCTCCTTTTGAGAACTGTCCCCTGTAATCTGAATAACTCCATCCATAAATGACTAAGGAACACCTTATCTCTGTCTAACACGATTGCCTCTGGTACTCCATGCAATCTGACCACCTCTCTAATGAACGATGAAGCCACTGTCACTGCGGTATAAGGATGCCAGAGGGGAATGAAATGAGCATACTTGCTCAATCTATCCACCACCACCAAGATCACTGTGAAACCTTCTGAACGGGGCAGCCCATCAATGAAATCCATGGATATATCCTCCCAAACTCGTCCTGGTAACGCCAACGGCTGTAGTAGTCCCCCTGGTGACCTAGACAAATATTTGTTCCTCTGACAGATCTCACATCTCGCCACCATCACTTCTACATCTCTATGCATTCTTGCTGTGGGAGCAAGAGAAACAGAGGAAACACAGAGGCAAGAGCAATAGAACAGTAAACAAACCTTTCGGTAGTATAATTTTTATATTCAAAAGATTAAACTGCTAAGTCCAACTCCAATCCCTATATGGGACGGCATTAACTAAAAGAAGCCAAC
Organism: Dendrobium officinale; assembly: GCA_019514585.1. Classification (NCBI taxonomy): domain Eukaryota; kingdom Viridiplantae; phylum Streptophyta; class Magnoliopsida; order Asparagales; family Orchidaceae; genus Dendrobium; species Dendrobium officinale. Next base: position 5,453 of record JACXSL010001109.1, read on the forward strand.
AAATGGCTAACTGCCTAACGTACCCTTGTACTATATTCGGTTATATAAAAGAAGTGGAAAGAAAAGCAAAAATTGATGGCTAGCAGGGTTTAGATACAATACTCCTGCATAGTAACAGATGGTATAAAGATGTTCCCACATCAGTTCTCCCCCACTTTAGGAGGATTCGCATCCCGCGAATCAATTTCCATGGCAGCCGAGTCCGCGGAATGGTAGGGGCTGATGTCTGCAACATTGAAGGTAGGCGAAGTCAGCACACCGGGAGGAAGGTAAATGACATACGCATTGTCACTGATCTTGTGCTGGATAGGTATTGGTCCAATCTTCCTTGGACTAAGCTTTGAGTGTGTCCCGATTGGAAACCTCTCCTTGCGCAAACGAACCATAACTAGCTCCCCTGGTTGGAAGCTTTTTACCCTGCGATGGATGTCCGCCGCCTGTTTATAATGCTCATCGGAATTTTGCAGCTTGTCACGAACGGTGTCCAGCATAGTTTTGAAGTCCCCAGCAAGCTTGGCCGCCTCCAGATTGCGACACTTTGGGAGTATTGCTACGTCTACAATATGATTAGGAGGTTTAGTGTAGACGACATTAAAGGGACACATACCAGTGGATCGATTGCTCATAGAATTGTAGGCGAACTCCGTCTGGCTCAAGACATCATCCCATTTCTTTGGATTATCTTGTACAAGATAACGCAGCATGTTGCCCAACGTGCAATTCACCACTTCAGTGTCGGTGTGAAGTTGCTTCCACAGCTCCCTCCAGAAATGACTCACGAATTTGACGTCGCGATCGGAAGTGATACAACGTGGCAAACCATGAAGGCGAACGATTTCGCGGAAGAACAATCGAGCGATGTTGAGCGCGTCTGAGGTTTTTTTACAAGACACAAAGTGAGCCATCTTACAAAACCTGTCAACCACGACCATGATTGAATCTACGCCCCTCTTGGTTCGCGATAGCCCAAGCACAAAATCCATACTGAGGCCTTCCCAAATAGAAGCCGGAACCGGTAATGGGCTGTACAGTCCGGTGTTCTGACTGCTCCCCTTATAAATCTGGCATACCGGACAATTTCTCACATATTTTGTGAAGTCCTTTCGGAGATGAGGCCAAAAGAAACGAGACTGTGTCAGTTCGATAGTATTATCCCACCCCACGTGCAGCCAAACCTCCATCATGCAATTCCTTCATGACCTCTAAACGGACTGAACAGTCAGGTAGGCACAAGGAGTTACCTTTGAAGAGAAACCCATGGCGTATAGAGTAGTCCTCGATAGGTTGTCCCGTCGAACATTTCTCCTAAGATTCGGCAAAGTCTTTGTCAGTATAGTAAAGATCTTTAAGCTCTTCTAGACCGGTGATCTCAGATTGTAACTGAATTATAAGGGCTATTCTCCTACTCAAGGCGTCGGCCACCCTATTATGCTGCCCAGACTTATGTTGAAGCACAAAGCTGAACTTCTGCAGGAAGACAACCTATCTGGTGTGCATTTTATTGATGTCTTTCTGGGTATTTAAAAATTGCAATGCCTTGTTATCGTTGTTGAGAACAAAATCGTTATGCAATAAATAATGCTCCCATTGCTTGAGGGCTCAAATCACGGCATAAAGCTCTTGTTCGTAGGCCGACCATTTCTGTCGCGCTGAACTGAGCTTCTCGCTAAAAAATTCGATCGGCCTATCACCTTGTGAAATCACGGCGCCAATATCAATCGTCGAAGCATCCGTATCAACCTGGAAGGCTTTGCTAAAGTCCGGTGTGGCTAGTACCGGTGCCGTAGTAAGTGCCTCTTTGATAGTTTGAAAACTTCGTTGTTGCTCGTCACCCCATTTAAAAGAATTGGACTTTAAACAGTCCGTGATCGGCGCCATGATGACGTTGAAGCCTCGAATAAACCTCCTGTAAAAATTCGCTAGCCTGTGAAAGCTTCAAATCTCTGTTATCGTGCTAGGTGTCGGCCACTGCTGTATAGTAAGAATTTTGTTTGGATTCATGGCTATGCCGTGAGCAGACACAATATACCCCAGAAAATGAACTGAAAATGTGGCAAACTCACATTTGGCGATGTTTAAATATAGCTAGTGAGTTCTTAATAATTCAAATACACTCCGCAGGTGCCCCCAATGTTCATCTATGGACGGACTAAAAACCAAAATGTCATCAAAGTAAACCACGCAACACTTACCCAATAATGGCTTTAGGACCTCCGTCATTAATCTCAGAAACGTTGCAGGCGCATTGCATAAGCCGAATGGCATCACCTTCCATTCAAATAGTCCGCTGTGGGTCTTGAAAGCAGTCTTCCATTCGTCGTCGGGTCTAATTCTAATCTGATGGTATCTGCTCCTCAAGTCCAGCTTTGAGAAGACTCTGGCTCCCGCCAAATAGTCCAGCATATCCTCCAACCTGGGAACCGAAAATCGGTATTTGACAGTTATCTTATTGATAGCCCGGCTGTCAATGTACATCCTCCATGACCCGTCCTTTTTTGGAACCAATAGCGCCGGTACCGCACATGGACTGAGGCTTTGTTGAATTAGTTGCTTTTCTAGAAGCTCGTCAACAATCTTCTGCAGCTGTTGGTGCTCTGTAGGACTCATTTTATAATGCGGTAAATTGGGGAGAGTGGCTCCTGGGGTGAAATCTATTTGGTGTGTATAGATCGCATGGGAGGCAATTCTTTAGGGAGATCGGCGGGCACAACATCTGTAAATTCAGTTAGCAGCCTCTTTACTTCTAGTGGACAATCTCCTTGGGACGTCACGGGGTTGGATTCAGTAAGCAGGATGGAAATAATAGACTTGGTTTCTTTCCAGGTTTTCAAAAGTGAACTGTCGGACACAATGACGAGATCAGGTTTGTTGTTCCCTTCTTCGCTTGCTGAGTGAGAGGTAGTTGGCAGGAGACGCAACTTGCATCCTTTCCACTCAAATGAGTAAGCATTAGCTCGCCCGTCATATATAACTCTCGTATCAAATTGCCACGGCCTCCCAAGGATTAGATGACAACATCGCATAAAATCTCTGCGGTATAGTGCTTAACAATGGAGAAATGCACTCGGCACATGTCCGAAACTTGGATGTCGAGCCCCTTCTTAACCAAACTGATCCTATAAGGATTCGAGTTCTTGGTGGATTTGAGTTGCAAAGCTTGGACGACAGCTCTCAAAATAATATTTTCGGTGCATCCATTGTCGATCAAAAGGTCGCAAACCTTCCCTTTTATAGTGCATTTTGATATAAAAATGGCGTTGTGCTGTGAAAAATTGTGTTGACTAGGTGCTAGCAGCAACTTTTGTAATACGCAGATGACTGGTTCTCCTTCATCCCCTGCTGCTTCCTCAAAATCTTCCTCACCTTCAGGTTCACCCACGGAGTTGCGAAGATCCGACTCGCCCTCAAGGAGTTGGAGCTGTTGACGGTTTGGGCATTCATTGGACTTATGTCCTGGCTGAAAACATCTGAAACATTTCAGTGTAGTAGGTCTTCCATACAGATTTTCCCTGGCTGGAGCCTTCATCTTATTTGGAGCTGTCTGTTGGGGAGGCAGGGGAGTAGGTACCAGCTTAGGTGCCGGTTTTGACACACTATTCTGATTGGAGTTCTGGCCCCGAGTGTCTGTGGTGGGAAGATCGCTAAATTGCCGCCGATGCTGCAGAGAACGTGTTGGTCGATTGGACTGCATCTCTGCCTTCAAAGCGAAGTTCACCGCTTGGGATAGCGACCAAACCGAATTCAATTCTAATTTATCTAGTATATGCTCTTTCAAGCCCCCGATATAACGAGCTACTACTTGATTCATAGTCTCGTTTAAGTTGTTACGAGCACTAAGGCGGTAAAACTCCTCCGTGTAATCACTTACGCTCTGATGACCTTGTATGCATTATTGGAACTTCATATATAAAATTTGTTCATAGTCCGTGGGCAAGTAATGACTTCGCAGCAATTGTTTCATCCTAGCCCATGTCCGGACGTTACCTTTCCCTTCCTGGTGCCGACATCGCAGTAATTGTTGCTACCACGCACTTGCTCCGCCCCACAGCCGGCATGCGACGTACTTCACTTGTTTGTCCGGCGAAATATCATGTACTCAAAGAACGTCTCTACAGACCGTTCCCAATCGAGAAAATCTTCGATATGCAATTTCCCGTCAAAAAATGGAATATCCATTTTCACTTTGAATTTTCCTTGGTGTCTTTGCGGAAAATCATGGCATTGTCGATGCTGTGGGAAATACGGCGGGGCTTCTTCATCACCTGAGTCGGAAACGTTTAGGTGTTGCTACGGACCAAAATCGACATCCGAGTCAGTTAATTCCGGAGCTTCAATCCTCCCTTGGCGACCTCCTCTGGCACGCGGTAGGGTTGTGCGGTGAGTCGGGGACACAGCAGGTGGCGGCAGTTGGACATTGCCGCCGCCGGCTTTAATATTTTGAAATTATAAACGTACCTCAGTGGCGAATCGATGAAACTCAGTCTTGAGTTCCTCCAATTGCTAAACAAGCTTGGAATGAATCACCCACGAGGCACCTTCGCCTTGAACGTCGTCAAAAGCGGGTTGTCTGCTGCTTTCCGCCATTCCTTACCTCCAAGCTGAGCTCTGATACCAAATTGCTATGAGAGCAAGAGAAACAGGAGAAACACAGAAGCAAGAGTAATAGAACAGTAAACAAACCTTTCGGTAGTATAACTTTTGTCATCAAAAGACTAAACTGCTAAGTCCAACTCCAATCCCTTTATGGGACGGCATCAGCTAAAAGAAGCCAATCAAATGGCTAACTGCCTAATGTACCCTTGTACTATATTCGGTTATATAAAAAAAGTGGAGAGAAAAGCAAAAAGTGATGGCTAGCAGGGTTTAGATACAATACTCCTGCATAGTAACAGATGGTATAAAGATGTTCCCACATCAATTCCCTTCCAAAAAAGCTTGGCCGCAAGTCTCTTGTAGGTCTTCTGCACTCCTGAATGGCCTCAACTGAGCTTCCATGAAATTCCTAAAGTAAATTTGGGATGTGGATTGAGGTACGGGGTATCACAAATCTTCCCTGGTACAACAGTTTGTCTCCCTCTAAAGAGTACCCTGGATGGCTACCCTCTTCTTTGAGCAAATCCAACCCGATCCTTCCCAATTCTTCATTTTTAGCACTTTCTTCCCTGATGGCCTCCTAGTCTAGTATCAAAGGAACGGATAGTGCCACTGTCTGTAGCTCCCCCATACATCTGAACAAAGCATCTGCCGCCTTATTCTCCACCCCTGGTTTATATTGAATCTCAAAATCGTATCCTAGCAGCTTGGACAACCACCGTTGATGCTCTTCCGTCACCATCCGCTGTTCCAGCAGGTATTTCAGGCTTCGATGATCTGTCCTGACAATGAAATGCCTCCCGAGCAAGTATGACCGACATTTCTGGATGGCCAAAACGATGGCCATTAATTCTCTCTCGTAAACTGATTTTAACCGGGCTCTAGCAGTCAATACCTGCCTGAAATAGGCAATGGGTCTACAACTCTGCATCAGTACTGCACCCAGCCCGTACCTAGAAGCATCTATCTCTACAATGAAGGTCTAAGTGAAATCTGGCAAGGCTAGGACCAGTACCATAGTCATCGCTTTCTTCAAGCTCTCAAATGCTGATGTGGCAGCCTCCTCCCATAGGAATCCGTCCTTCTTTAACTATTCAGTGAGTGATCATGCTATGGAGTTGTACCCCTTAACAAACCTCCTGTAGTAGCCTGTCAGTCCTAAGAATCCCCTTAACTCTTTCAGATTTTTCGGCACAGACCACTTTAGCATTGCTTCAATTTTGGACTGATCTGTTGTCACTCCTTTTGATACCACATAGCCCAAGTACTCTACATTGGCTTGTGCAAAGCAGCATTTCTTCAAATTAGCCCTCAGCTGGTGCTCTTGCAGTACTTCGAACACCATTTTCAAATGCTCCCAGTGCTCCTCCTCTGTCCTGTTGTAGACCAGGATGTCGTCGAAAAATATCAGTATAAATCGCCTAAGATAAGGTTTGAAGACCTTATTCATAAGGGCCTAGAAAGAAGTGTGAGCATTGGTGAGGCTAAAGGGCATCACCAAGAACTCATAATGTCTTCCATGAGTTCTTCCATGAGTTCTAAAGACCATCTTGGGTACATCCTCCTTCATTCGGATCTGATGGTAAGTCGATTTTAATTTTATCTTGCTGAAGATCACGGTCCACTCAATTCATCTAGCAGCTCTTCTATGACGGGTATAGAAAACTTGTCAGGTGAAGTTTTCTTATTGAGTGCTCTATAGTCTACACATAAACGCCAGCTTCCATCCATCTTTTTCACCAATAGAACGGGGCTAGAAAAGAGAATAATGTTGGGTCTGATGATCTCTGCCTTCAGCATCTCTCTAATCAACCTTTCTATTTCATCCTTCTAGAACTAAGGGTAGCGATAAGGTCGGACATTGATGGGTGACACTCCCTCATTCAATACGATGGCATGCTCCTGCTCCCTCTGCGGTGGCAATCCCTGAGGTGGCTAAAACACCTCTAGAAATTGTTGAATCAATGGCTAAATGGAGAGGGGTATGTCTCTTCCCTCCTCCAATCTCGCTCCCTCCAAACTGTGCAACTCCACCAAATATCCTCTCCGCCTGCCAACTGGACGTCCCTCACCATCATTTTAAGAGAAACCAGGGATTTGGAAAGCCTCGCATCTCCCTTAATTATTATCTTTCTTCCATCCACCATCAACTCCATCGTGAGTGCTCTCCAATTTACTTTGGTGTCTCCCAAAGTTTGCAACAATTTCATCCCTAGTATGACGTTCGTGCTCACCTGCTCTAGTGGAAGAATGTCCTCCCTCACCTGTATCCCCTGGATCGTCATTCGCACTCCTCTAAAAATTCCCAGACCTTTCTCTATCTTCCCCGTACTCATCATCACTCTGTAACAGCCAGTGTCCACCAATCTCACTCACAATTGGTCTACGACCTGGGTGGAAATGAAATTATGGGTAGCCCCACTATCAATCAGCACCACAACCTCCCTGTCCTCTATCTCTACCTTCACCTTTATGGTGTGATTCGTAGTGAATCCTAGCACTGAGTTTAGGGAAACCTCAGCCAGATCAAAGTATAGCTTCTCTTCCTCCTCTGTCTCCTCCTCACCTTCCTTAGTTTCCTTGTCATCGCAGACTGTAAGAACTTGAAGAGTTTGGTCCTTGCACTGGTGTCCTGGTGTGTACTTTTCATCGCATCGAAAGCACAACCCCTTAGCCCTCTTCTCCTACATCTCTTTCTCTGTCAACCGCTTGAAATTTCCCCCATGCCCTCATGTTTTCTCCTTGGTGACCTCTTTGCTCCCTCTGGTTGCAGGACCTTTAGGTGCAAGATGAGTGTTCATCATCATGTACGTGCCCTCAGTGCTGCTACTCTCAACTCTCTTTTCCAAATTCCTTTCATTTTTCACTAGTTGGGCCAACTTCATGGCCTCCCCAAGTCACGGGGCATTAAAACCTTTATTGCTGCTCGGATCTCCGCCTTCAGCCCTTTCATGAAATTTCCCTCCAATATTGTATCCGAGAGTCGCTCCACCCTGCTAGCAAGGTGCTCAAACTGCTCCCGGTAATCTGCTATTAATCCCTCTTGTGTCAGAGCAAAGAATTTCTCGTAAAAATCTCCTCCCCGATCGGTTTGGAAATGCTCTATTATGCAATCTTTAAATTCCCTCCAGTTCCTGATTGGCCTCCTCTAGTCTCTCCACTGAAACCACGACAGGGCTTTCCCTTCTAAGCACAATCCGGCTGCAGTCAGCTTCACCTCCTCCGTCAGCCCATTGACGGCGAAGTATCGTTCCACCTTGTAAATCCACCCATACGCATCTTCTCCTTCGAATATGGTTATCTTCAACTTCCTCACCTTTTAATCCCCCCATTGCCCCGGATTCTTCCATAGTTTCCCCTCTCCCAAGTGCTAAGTGCACCCCCAAGTTTACCGGTCTTCTCTTGCCCTGCCATAACCCAAGCCCCCTTCGAAATCCCCCCTTCTTTCTTCAAAATCAGCGCCTCAGCGGCCATAGTACCCCTCCTGGCGTTCCCCATATCCGTTTCCTCTTTCTTCCCTCTGGACAGACTCCAGATGGGGTCTTCTTCCCTCTCCTTCTATGATTTCCACCTCATCTTCCTCCCTATGAATTTCGTAATTCGTACATTTTTCCTCCTTCCCTTTTGCCACTGAAGCCGCCGTTTGGTTTTGAATTTTCAGCATTTTTTTCTTCATCTCTCGAAGATCTGCGACTTGTCCTTCCATTGAACAGGTTTTTTCCTCCACCGTCGTTTTGATTTTGATTCATCTCCCCTTCAACTCTTTCCTCCAAGGCATCCACTTTTTTTGCCGTCATCACAATCCGGAGTTTGTAGATTTACAAAAACAGGATTTGGAAAAGAAAAAAAACAACTTCTTCCGATTTGGAGCGAAATACTGCTACTGGAATCCGTTGAAATCAGCCCTCCACCAGTCCCGAGACTTGCTCTGATACTAATTTGATAGGAAATACTTGAGTTCGCAAGCAAACAAGAGACCCTCTATTCGAGAGGTGGATCGTTCTCTCCCAATCTCTAGACGCAAGGTCTAGAGCCCTCAAACTCCAAGAGACTCCAAGAGAAACTCCAATCTAAGCATGCCTCTCCCTTCCCCCTACCTCTCCTATTTATAAGCTCTCCACCGCCCACACCATTCCTAAAAAAATAATTTTCAAATAAATTTAAATCCATGGGACCCAACATATAGGCGACAAGCCTAATTAGGTAGGAGTAGGAGAGTCAATATTGGACACAACCCGAAAACCCGACTCGAACCCAACCCGAAAATTTTGGGTTCATGTTGACCTGAGCCGGGTCGGTTCGGGTTAAGTTTTTCGACCCATTTGCAAAATCGGGTCGGGTTTGGGTTGACCCGAAAACCCGGTAATGACCCGGAATGAACCGCTGCCCGCCCTGACCGGGCCTGACCGAAGCTGCCCGCGTTGCAATCACATGTGACGCGTGACGCACGTCGCGACCCTGCAGCTCCGCTATCCCAGCCACGCTTCGTGAGTCGCGACCGCGGAACAGCCCGCCTCGTCGCTGCCCGCCTGCTTCACGTCCCGCTGCGGAGCTGCCCTTTTGCTTCGCGTCCCGCTGCGGCCTTAAATCGCTCGTCGCTGACTACTCGCAAAGGCGCAAACCCGATGTTTCTGTGGATAACGGATCGTGTCGGGTTGACCCGAACCCAAAGCAGGCCGGGTTCGGGTCAAAAAAATCGACCCATTTGCAAAAACAGTTCGGGTTGACCTGAATGGTGTCGGGTCAGTTCCGGGTTCGACTCGAACTTGACCCGTGACCCGAAATTGACACCCCTAGGTAGGAGGGAGACAATTTTGAACCGCCATATCAATTTGATCACTCAATTGATAATCAAATGATCTTAGAAATTTTTAAAATCCTCTATACATGCTAAAGAGAGAATTCTGAATATCATGGTATGTGTGTGTAGATGCGGAAAAGAAACTATATGAAAACCTGAATTGGAAGAATGACAATGTTGGCAGACATACCAGTTGGGCTTCATCACTTGTGGCAAACTTTCCGGCAACGTCTTTTAACAATTTCTCAAGGGCTAGTTCACAAGAAATTAGGAAAAGTAAAATGAAAAAAATAAAAGCGTCAGAAAGAGGTAATGAAAGGCATCCTAATAAGAACAAGATTTATTTCTTTAAAGAATGAGGTGCCAACAACTTCATGAACCAAACCAACACAGAGCACTGCAATTACTCAGTAAGCAAGAGTCTAAACTTGATCCATTATTTTATTTCAAAAATCCATGACTTCCTAGCATCTAAACTGAGTAAGATCATTTGAAAGCCTTTGCTTGAGTCCCTCTGACCATCAAGTTTAAATTAATGATTGTGTTGCATATGCCAAGTAGCAAAACATGGTGCTTCCAAAACTTATATTGCAAGCTAGTTAATCAATGACTTTGTAAGTGCGGCCAAAGCCAACGAAACAGGCAAGTCAAACAAGACTGTCATACCTATTACTAGATTAGGCGTCAAACATAAATCTAGGCCCATCTTAAAGAAAATAAGCTTGGAACTTCCAACTTAAAAAAATAAGATCCGAAGTTCTGGGATTAAGCTAGTAAAAAAAATCAAGGTTTAAACAGCCAAGTAACATGTTATAGTCATAGTATCCCACAAACACTAAATATAGCAATATTATCATGTTATATTCATAAACATTTGGAGTCATCTTCATCACTCCTTTATTCTTTTTTTTGGTTTGCTATTCTATGATGAAAGACTGTCATTGCTAAGTCCTAAGTCTTGGATGAGAAGTATAGAGTTACGTTAGATGGTCGACAGCTAGCATATTGTCGAATAATAATGGCATGAATTCTTTAATACATTGTGTTAATGATAGAGCGTTTCCTGGAAGCGACGCACTATATGGCCTGAATACAGCGAGAAGTATGCAAAAGCCGTTGCACAGGTGCCGCGCCCAAGTGTAGTGTTAAATAGACAAGGGTTCTCACATCATGGGTGGATGTGAGAAAAGAGGCTAGTCCATGAAACTAAAATTAGGATAAGAACTTGGAATCTAAGTTCCCATAAGACAAATTAATATAATTAATATATAATATGACTCATAGGAAGATAAATATTCTAAGCATTCAGGAAACTAAATGAGTTGGAGAGAAGACTAAGAAGATTAATAGTTTAGAATTTAAACTACGGTATTTTGGTAAGAGTCGTACTAGAATTAATAGTATTTATGCTACTTAAGTAGGTTTGGATATATGTTCTAAATTAAAAAATTTAGAATGACTTAGAAAAATTAATACAAAAGATATCTCATGAAGAAAGAATTTTTATTGGAAGAGATTTAAATGGACATGTTGGTAGAGAGGTAGATGATTTCAAAAACATTCATCTTGGCTATGAGTTTGGAGCGACTAGTGAAGGTGGTAAGACCATATTAGATTTTTTCTATAGCTTATCATTTTATAATTATTAATATTTTATTTAAGATAAGAGACAAGCATCTCATCACTTATAAGAATGGATATAATAAAACTCAGATTATTTTCTTATAAGAAAAATAGATAATTTAGATTGCAATAATTGTAAAGTTATTTTGAGAAAAATTTATGTACCCAATAATACTTATTAGTTTTGGACTTTGAGATGAAGAGGCGGAATTTAAAAAATAATGTAAAAAGTTGTTATTAGTTTTGAACTTTAAAGAATATTAAAAAAAAATATTTTGAAGAATGAGATTTTAGATCTTAAGATTTTTGTTTGTGCATGAGAAAGCTAATATTATGTTGGAAAAATAGCTACTGATATTAAGAATGTTGCAAAAGATATTCTAGAAGTATCGATAAAAAATGTTCCAAATAGTAAAAATAGTTTATGGTGGAATCAAAATGTGCAAGAAATGATAAAAAATAAAATATTTATTATAAAAATTAGTTTAGATGTAACAACATTAATAATTGGAAAAGATATAAATTAGTTTATAAGAAGTCTAAAAATTTAATATGCAATGCAAAGATTTTAGCTTTTAATGATTTATATAATAGATTAGATACTAAGGAGAGCAAAAGATATATGTATAAGTTAGTCAAACAAAGAAATATTAGTAAGAATTTAGTTCAAGCACAGTACATTAAGTACAAATATCAAAAAGTATTTTTATTAGAAGAAGATAATCAACGAATGTTGATGCATATTTTGCTAAATTTTCAATGAAAATTGTGAGAATACGATTGACTTTAGCATCCGAAATAAAAATAAAGATTTTTTGTTTTATCGGTGTATTAGTAAAACCGAAGTTAGAGAGGCTTCAAAGAAAATGAAGTGTGACAAGCGGTTGGATCCGATGATATTCTGATAGAGGTGTGGAAATGCTTAGGAGATGAAAGAATTTTTTGCTAACTAAACTTTTTAATATTATTTTGAAGACTAAAAAGATGTCAGATGAGTGGAGAATATGTGTGTTGATTCCTATTTTTAAAAATAAAGGTAATGCATAAGATTGTGTGAATTATAAAGAAAATAAATTAATGCGTCATACTTCAAAACTATGGGAGAGAGTTATAGAACATAGCTTACAACATTATACTAATGTTTCTCAAAATCAAATGGAATTCATGTCGGGTAGGTCTATTATGGAAGCAATATATTTATTGAGAGGTTTGTTGGATAAGTATAGAGAGAATAACGAGGATCTACATATGATATTTATTAATTTAGATAAAACATATGATAAAGTTCCAAGAGAAGTGTTATGGACAATTCTAAAAAAGAAAGGGGTTAATAATGCTTATATTTAAGTCATTAAGGGTATCTATGTAGTTGTTATTTGTGTTCAAATATAAGATGGTTTGACCAAGTATTTTCCTATTGCAGTTGAATTACATCAAGAATCAGCCTTAAGCCCATATCTTTTTGCTTTATTTATGGATGTTCTCACTAGACATTAGCAAGAGGTTGTACCCTAGTGTATGCTTTTGTTGATGATATTCTTCTTGTCGATAAGACTAAAAAGGGAGTTGAAGGTATACTTGAATTATGGAGTTCAACCTTTGAGTAGATCTAAAACCGAATATATGGAGTGTAATTTTAGTAGTAATAAATCTAATGGGTGGATTGTGACTTTGGGAGATCAAGTCATTAATAAGAGTACATGTCTTAGAAATCTTGGATCTGTTTTTCAAAGTGATAGCAAACTAGATGGGGATATTATTAATAAAATTTAAGTTGGATGGTTGAAGTGGAGGAATGCATCGGGCTTATTGTGTGATAGAATAATCTCCCTCAAATTTAAGAAAAAATTATATAAGATGGTGCAAAATATTGGCCATTAAGAAGAAGCATAATATTAAATTAAGTGTTGCGAAGATGTTAATGCTCAGAAGGAAGCGTGACTTTAAACTTAGAGACAGGATATGAAATGAGCATATACGTGAAAAGGTTGGGGCAGCTCTAGTGAAAGATAAGATTAGAGAGAGTCGCCTTAGATGGTTTGGTCACATAAAACGGCGATCTTATGATGACCCGGTTTGGAGAGTATATGTATTAGATCTGCCAGGAAAATCTATGTGTGTCTTTCTAAGATGGTTGAAAAATCAATTTGCTATCTTCTGGGTCTATATCCTCCCCTAGAATTATGTCCACAATACGCTTACAGATCTTGGTTTTGATTTCCCCTTCCTTTGTTGTATAGAGGTGACCAAATATCCTTTAAAAAATCCTTCTTATGTTCTTCTCCCACTGCTTTTTCCTTTCTTCAAGTATGCATTTGAAAGTCTGAACTAAGGGTCTAGAGGGTGATGCAGTCATTTTTTCAACATCTTCCTCACCCCTCGACACATAAAGAGGGTAAAATCTGCTACCCTCAGCAAATGGAGAGAGACTCGTCATCTCAACCTCCAACTCAACCCATTCTTCTTTCTCCAACCTCTTCTAAGTCTTCTATTTTTATTTCCTTTGATATGTAGTCAAAATACAGGTAGAACTGTCCCCTTCCTTATCCTAACTAGACTAGAACAATCTCTTAGAGTTTGGATGACTTGGGACAACTACCAAAGGCTGGACTGCCTTATGATGTGGATCAACCAACTTTTTCTTGGCTAAGAGTAGAGTCAAAGCTATCCGCCTTTCATCTGACTTTAGGATCTTAGGGAATGTCAACCTATTGAAGACATGAAGTCGAAAGGCTAAGAACTTTAGAGACACCTCAGCCACCTTCTTCCTACTGCTCTAAGTAGGTGGCCTCTCCCTAGCAAGCAAATTAATTTCCAAAACCATCTTTTCATATGAAGGTTGGTTTTCCAAGGCCTTTAGAGGGTGTTGAGCCTTGGAAAAGAACCTTCATATCCTCAAAACCTTGCCCAAGTTTTATCATGTCCCCAGGAACAAAGTGAGACTATCAAATGACAATGGCAAGTTAGCACCAAATTTGAAAATCAGTTTGTCTTCCATTTTTGATTTGCTTAATCCTCAAACTTTCAAATTTTTCTAAAACTCGGAATTTTTTGTATCAACTTTATGCTGTGCTTTCTTGAATCCAATTAACATATTATAAATCAATCAGTGCACTTTTTCTGGATTTTTTGGCCACCGACTTAAATCACTAAACCCACAACTATGACGCGGACGTAATGGATGATGAATATATTTTAATTTAGAATGTTGGGGCTTACATTCCAACCATAATTGTCAATGGCGAATTGTCGGATTGGAAGTTGTCGAATACCGATCCGACAAACATACGCGCATTGATATCCTTCTTAGGCTCTCCCATGAGAGCAAACAAGTGGAAATAGTCGGATTTCCACTGTTTTGTGGAGTGGACAGCAAATAGAGATTTATTTTGGGTTTTGGAAAACATAGTGCATGGGTTTCTAGGAACCTAAGGCATTTGGAATGTCAAAAACATACTAAGAGGCTTAGAGACCTAGGTTTCACTAAATTTTTTGAAGGATTTTACCTCGCCGGATAGTCATGACGCAGCCCACTATCCACTCGCCTTGTAAAGGCGAGAAAGTGGAGAAAGGAAGGTGAAATCTGCTGTCCAAAATGCTTCGGCCTACCATTTCCACTGTTTAAAAGCTCCAGGAAGTCGATTTCGTCGTGAAGAAGCTGCCAGAGTTGAGGAAAGAGAAAGAAGAACCCTCTACCTTCATTGGAGAACTTTCTTACAGGAAAGCGAGGTTGTATCAACACTTCCAGCCCTCGAATTTTGGGAAGACAACAATAATGGCTGCTTTCAACAGCTCGGCCCAAATTTGCGCATGGAAAAAGCTCGCCCCAACTCTTGCTCCACCTCTCACTCTCCCTCGATTTCACGCATGTAGGAGCACAACCAAACTCCTGGTCCTTCGGATGTTCTCGGATGGATGAACAAATCAAGAAGGAAGAAGACCCGCACTCGCCAAGCCCTCTCTGCGCCTCAATTTCGTTCGGCCCTAAACAAACGAAAATAGCTCCCTCCAAAATGAAATCTAATTATGCTCCCTATACTCCTGCTCTTCCCATACAAAATATGAGGATTGCTCCACTCGATGAATCTTCTGTGATATCCTGATCTTCTGCTGTAGAAATCAGAGGGAAAAGACCCTGTAGCAGCCGATCTTTGAATTCTAGCCCTTAGATCTAATTTCCTGATTTGGAGAAATGATTCGAAATGACCAAAAAGTCAATTTAACCTATTTAGGATTGAATTGAACCTGAATTGGGTAAATTGGGTAAATTGGGTTGGAATTGGACCTAATTTTAATTGATTTTGGTCAATTCGGGTATGATCAAGTCCAATCTAGCCAATTTGTGAAATTAGACTCGAATTGGCGTCGAATTGCATCAAATTTAGTTTGACGAGGTTGATTTGGGTTTAATTTGGACTGATTTCAATTGATTTGACTTTAATTGGGCTTAATTAAGGTTAAATTGGTTAAATTAAGGTCCAATTTGGGTTAATTTGTGTTTGATGATGCTCGATCGAGTTGATTGAGCCCAGTCAAGCTCAAATTGGCTAGATACTAAAAACAGGTCAACACCTTCCTCAATACAATGATATATACTGTCCCAAAAATACATAAAGCCTATATGTATGAATGGACTATTTTCAATTACCTTTTTGATGAAGGACAATGCGGACAACAACATATTAAGAGCATGCTTGGTTACTTTTTTTTCTAAATATATTAAGGTGTAATATCCTAGAAAAAAAAAGTTTAACGAACTACTGCGGTTTGACTGATCCAAATAAATTGATTTTGACAAAGCAGAGAGACGAAGATGAAATGTTTTTTTGTCCCAAGTAGCAAGAGATGAGAGGAAAAAGTGGAGAGTGAGATCAAGAGAGGCCAGCGGATTAATTAATTGAGAGAAGGAGATGATGGTCGCCGCGAGAGAGAGAGAGAGAGAGAGAGAGAGAGAGAGAGAGAGAGAGGGTCAAGAACAAAGGCAACAATAGAGAGCCCATCGATCCACGACTCCGCTTTACTTATCTTTCTTCCTTCCTTCCTTCATATGAAACTCATCCCCCACCTTCTAAAACTAAAAGTTTTCTCGTTCAATCTCTTGCCCTCGACGAGTAGTTCCAGATTCCTCAAATCGAGTAAAAAGAGAAGCTAATAAGGAATCTGTTCTCATCCAGAACTTGCTTGAGGTGAGCTAAGATCTTATCTTTTCATTGGAACTTATTTGAATCATTTACTATTGAAGTCATCACATCTTTAAGCCAACTTCCTTAATCATCTTCGTTAAATTTGGTTTTATTGAGACAATTTGGTAAATATTACATCTTCATTAGGATGCTATGGACAC
Source organism: Dendrobium officinale (assembly GCA_019514585.1). Taxonomy (NCBI): domain Eukaryota; kingdom Viridiplantae; phylum Streptophyta; class Magnoliopsida; order Asparagales; family Orchidaceae; genus Dendrobium; species Dendrobium officinale. Next base: position 21,814 of record JACXSL010001109.1, read on the forward strand.
AATTGATAATTGAACCTTTGATGGCTAGCAATTGGTACAAATTGATGCTTAGACTTGTGCTGCACCCGAGCAATTTAAAAAAAAAATTGTTAAAAAATATATGTAATTACTTTTTATTAAAATATTATTTTAAGAATAATTTATATTCATACAGCAGGAGATTTTATTTAAAAATACTTGTAAATTCTAAGTTAAAATAAATATAAAAGAGCAACGTAATTAATTATTTATGTAGATTTGAACTAAAATAGGAACATTAAATGGCAAAGTTATGTCAAAATTTTAGATTATTAGTTTGTGTAAGAGAGGAGAATTTAAATTTATAAAAAAACAATTAAATGGAAACTAATAAGTAATCATTAAATTAATCAACAAGAGCTTCTTTCTTTAAAGATATATTTATAAGAATAAAATAAAAAAAAAATTAATAAACTAATAACTAATTATATATACCTAATTAAAAAAATTTACAAACATTAGTTATTATCAAATTATAATAGTAAGAGATATACATGATATAGTAGTAATTAACATGACTATCCACATTAATGCTCTTAGGTATTCAATAAAAGAGTCAAAATAAGGACAAAATGGCAAAAAGTTCGTCATCTAAATTCGAGGTGAATACTCATGTTTCTAATTTAAGGTAATGACATTACTTCTTCTAAACATGATGTATCATTTATAATTGATGTTCAACCACTTATTGTTATTCCTATTTATTATGAATTATCTCAAATAAATATAATTGGCCATATTGAATTGGATGGCATAGACTTTTTCTATTATAATTCAGCATATATTATAAGTCATATATTGCTTACTATATAATGATATGAAATGATATAATGAATACAAATAAAATGATTTCTATAAAAATATTTACATGTGCATGTTGGTTGATGGAGTACACCACCTTATAATACTGGTTAGAAGTGTAATATATCCACATCATATATTGGAAAAGAAAGTACCTTAATTGATACTATTTAAACGGCTTCTCATGTGACAATTATAATATTTACAAAAAAACATAATTTTTATTATAGGACTAATACTTAATGCTCCAAAATCTATTGTAATATCATTTCTAAATTGAATTAATTGTTAAAAGAATTTTTTATTATCTTAAGATAAACATGAATATTGTTCTAATATTTATTTTTGTTACTAAAAACTAGAAATATGATACAGTTATTGAGTTGTGTTATAACTCACTCATATCATTTAATAGATGTATATATATCATCTTGAGAAATTTAAATGAGTGAAAGAAGAGAAAATATATATTGTATATGTGCCACTGCAATACAGAGGTATTTAATTGCAATAGTCATAGTATTTCTTCTTAAAATCAATTTGGAGTTTAATGACACTTCAATATTTTGAAAACTATTTGTTATTAATGATGTTAGTTAAAGAAATATTCAATATTCATCAGTCGTCTATTCCCACCTCATTAATTCGAGACACTAAACCAGGTTATGACATAAGGATAGTGAGAAAAAATACAAAAATATTCAACCAAAAAGGGAAATCACATTCATGTTGGTGCACATATGAATCATATATTTGTAATAGAAAATAACCTAACTGAAAGAGATTCCCTCGAAAAATCCTAGCCAAAGATTTTGACATTAAAGAATTTGGAAGGCCTAAATACTTCTTGGGTATCAAAGTTGTAATTTCCACTGAAGGCATCTTTATTTCTCAACGAAAATTTGTTAGATCATATAACAGACGCAAATACTTGGTTATAAGGCTGATAAGAAGCAAATTGAACCTTGTCATATATTAAAGTCAATAAAAAGAATGATAGTTAAGTAGAAATGGAAGATATCAATGACTGAATGGGAGAATAATTGACTATCCTACACTAAAGGGGATATAGTTTATTATGTCAGTATCAATTCATCCATAATTCTATAGAGAAGCACTTGCAAGTTATCCTTAAGATTCTTCACAATCTCAAAGCAAATCAATAAGATGAAACTTGTTCAAGAAAACTCAAAAGCTTAGCCTAGAGATTTATACAAATGAAGATTATGTTGGATCTATTATATCCACAACAGGTTATTGTATCTTTGTCACAATAAAACCTGTCATATGGAGATGCATGAAATAAGAGGGTAGCATGTTCCACTACGAAAGCTTAGTTTAGAACCATGGCTAAAGGAGTATGTGAACTTTTATAACTGAAGATAATTCTTGATGGCTAAGGACTTATAAAACTCCACTGTGATGACAAATTTTACATCAACTTTATTAAGGTGGATAGAATTTCATAAACGAAAAAAATGAATGTTGGCCATGTCAATATTCCTAATAGACAAGGGAGATCTATTTGTTCTCATGATCAAAGAAATATCTACTCCATGATCTCAAGAAATTACAAGCAAGTACATAATGGAAAATATCTACTCTCCAACTTGAGAGGGAGTATTGGAAAATATGAAATCTAGAATAACGTTTCCTCATTAGCATGACCAAATTTTGAATGAAAAATTTAGCATATGTTCTATTCATTAAGGATCTCCAACTTTGGAAATCAATTACATATTTACTGGCAAATCTTTTAGGATTGTTTGTGGCATCAAATCAGTCATTATATAAAAAAATTAATTAATTAATTAATTAGTTTAAAAAAATGGTTGCTAATGGTATCAAAGAAAGAAAAAGGGAAACCACATAATTCCATAGGTAATCATAGAAAAATAAATCTCTGATCCATGAACAGTAAAACTGATGCAGGTCAGTTTGTGTCATTTGATTGTGTGTACATTCACTATCTAGTGCAATTTATGATAAAAATACCTTTCCTTTAAAAAAAGCCAGGATTATGCTCAACAATGAAGATGATTCATGTCGTGCATTGGAGAAAATATATAATGGTCTACGGTAAAGACTAACCTTCAAAGCCATAATTGATGTGATACTGAGCCCAAGCAACTTTCTCATTAGAATTAAGTTTCCCCTCAATATAATTCTGCATTCCATCATCACCGCAGCCATTTACATCAGGGAACAACAAATCAAACATGCATCAAAATTTATCCCAGTAAAAAGCTTACCAAAACACCCAGGTTGTGAAGAGGCTGAATGCTGGACCCCACAATACTAGCTACCTGAGAAAGAAAAAAGTTTGTCACATTGTTGGAATTCTAGATTTTTTGTTATAATTGTTAAAATATATGCAAGAATGGAAATAACCCACATCAAAAGTGAAAAAAAGAGTTGAATTCCTAATATACTAGTAATGGTTCTTGCCCATTAGGTAAGCTTTTGGATTGATGAATGTCCATCCTCTGTAGTATTGGGCCTAGACATTTCACCCTCCTAACAAGTGTTCAGCCACAAAGTTGATGGTTTAGTAGGGATAAAGTGGTTCAAGTGCTTAGTTGCTCTCGTGGATGTTGATGAATTCAATCATAGCTGAGCAATATCCAACAAGGAACCCCCACATAGGTTCAACATGTTTGGATTAAGTTCTTGATGCATGATACTTGATAGTAATGAAAAAACTACTATTTGAGGAGTGATAGCAAATATGGCCTCTTTTCTCGGGAGAGTATTGAGTTGCACATGAAAGAGAAAATAATCCCATGTTGAAAGTAATGGCACTTACCTATTAACTTTAAATTTTAAGTAGATTGTGTCAATTAATTAGTGTTTTAGACTTCATTTGGATCCTTGATATTGCCCTCTTAACAAGTGGTAATAGCACAAATGGTTCAGTCGGGAATCGGGATCAAGTGTAATATGCTTTTTACAGCTCTCCAGAGCTGGGTCTCGGTAGTTTCTAACATTGTCGAGCAAAGTTCAAAAGCCAAAAAGCCCTTATACAAGCGTTGAGGGTTGACTAATATTTTGGTGCATTACACTCACTGGTGTTGAAATGCTTCCATTTGAGGAGGCATGATGAATAATGTGGAGGATTCTCATGTGTGGGGGGAACAATTAAGATACACATAAGAGCACAAAAATAACAAAAGACTATTACTAGGACAAAATAACAGATGACATGTCTCTCGTGGTACATGATGGATGATTGATTTATGGACTTGCATAGATTGATGGTACATGATGGATGATTGATTTATGGACTTGCATAGAATGATGGTTGACGATTAAGTAGTTCACAGTATGAACTCATTACACTAATAGACATGTATGTATTTGGAACTTCAGCACTAAATCCTTGGTTGTGCCTTCTCAAATCAATCATACTGTGATAGTCTTTTGTTAAAGTTCAATCAACTCAATATATATATTTTATAGTAAGGCACAAAATTTCCCGTAGAGCCATGGAGCATAGCGCACGACGTGGCATGCGCTATTTTAAACATGACATATAATATAAAATAATTAAAATATATATATTTATTACTATTAAATACCATTAAATAGTAAACAATAGGTTGAAGAAAGCAAAATTTAAGCATAAATATCCTGTCAACAACAAAAATAACAATTTTAAATCCTACAAAAACTTACATCAATTAATTTGAGCAGGATTTAAGCATAATTTCATTTATATCCCGCCAAATAGAAAAATGATAGCTTTAAATCCTACAAAAAAGTTAAATCCTTTATTTTTTTGATATTTTATTAATTTGATGATTAATTAGTTAATAATTAATTGTGATATTAATATATAAATCTTAAAAAAATTAATTACAATTTATAATTTGAAATTTATAACATGTTGCTCGCGCCATTTGCACCTTACGCCATGTGTCATTACCCATGCATGGCACAAATAGAACACGCTATTTTGATGCACCGCACTACGTCGTATGCCATGGTGCGGTCCATTTTGCGCCATTGATATATATGGCCATATCAAATCAAGATTTTTGTCAACCCTACAATCAAGCTTATGGAAATACTGATCTTAGGGTTTCAACATGCATCTAACAATCCAATTAAAACCATCATTAGTGATAATCTCAAAGCCAACTAACATATACTTAATTGTATGATTCATGTCTCCAAAAACACTATCTTAAGGCCTATATCTGTATGGATTCATCCATTATTACTACGAGCATGCTGGTCTAACACAAATCTCAAAGTCAACATGGCATGGTTCCAACCTCTAATTGATCGAAGGACCAAAATGCTCTTGATTAAAAGTCATTTTAATCCGTCACAAATCTAAAACCGATGGTGACACATTTATCCATCATATAACTGATGGTGACACATTTATCCATATCATATGTTCCACAAAATATTAAAACACCCTTCATTCAAATGTCCATAAATACCCCCAAGGAGTGGTAAGCATTATCTTACCACCTGGCACTTCGAAAAAGTTTTACTAAGTTGCTTTTAATCCTTTCACTTGCCTTTTAATTTCATTCACTAACTTAGGCATCAATGTATCTTCCCAGGGAATCATTCCTCAGAGCAAGCTCATCAATTTTTGGTTGTATGTGTATACTATACGTGAAGCAAGCCCGTGTTAGATATGATATCTTTCAAAAAAAACTTAATCAGCATTCAATACTACTTTCAACATGCAATAGTTCGGGAATGATCATAGGAAACATATCTATGCTTGGTAATTGGAGTGCACCTTATGAAATCATCAATCATCCCATATAATAATTGAAAGTTTGATTATTCTCAATTTTTAAACTTCTAAAAATCTTCAATCATCAAAGCTCAAAAAGAAAGCAAGCACAACACTAAATGAATCCTCTCAACAAATTCCCAAGTTGGGTACCATATTCAAATTCCAAACAACAAGATCCTTCATTAAGCTCATATCACCATGAAAATCATGGGAAGATATCAGAATCTACAAGCAAATATGGTCACTCCCTCAAGGATGGAGTTTGATACAAGAAAGAAGGATAGGATGAAATGATTTAGCTTCATGAATTATGCTGCTAAACAACAACACCCCTAATGGAGTCTCATCCATGAATTGATAAGGTAAAATATCATCATCATGAGACAAATAATGGAGGTCATCCTCCAAACAACATTCAAGGCTATCGAACCCATCAAGACTTCAACAGGACCACCCACTCTACAACATTCAACCAACATAGAGAATATCCCAAAAACTGCAAGTTCATATGCTACATTCTTCTCCTCCTGTCAATCTAGTCCATCATGAGCATATTTGTCAAGAACTCCAATGACCTTTTGAAGAGGAATTCATAGAGAGTAAGAATAATCCCCCTAATGATGAAACTTAGATGAAAGAGCTCCCTATCACAATAATCCACATGGATTCAAAATGTCAATCATAGCTCCGTACTAAGGGCCATCGATCCCTATGAGCACATCAAACATTTTAGAACAATCATGTGAATCTCTCGAACCATTGACCCAACTCAATGCCAAGTCTTTCCAACCATAATAAAAGAAGCAAGCAAGCAAGTTCAAGGTTATACTCACTCCTATGACGCTCGAAAAGGGGCTTCAATGAATTGGTATGGCTCTTTGTCAACCAACTCATTTCCAACTAATGCATTATTAAGGATCATTTTTATCTGTCAAAGATACACTAAATAGTGGGGGAATCACCCTAGGATTTTCTCCAATGCTGCACCTATAAAGCCTTCTAAATTTTAGTAATTGACCCAAGTTCCTACATGAGCTTTTATTAGGGGTCATCACCTAGGACCATTTCTCTCTGGCCTAATAAGAGACAATACTCAATCCTATCATGCACTTCTTAAATTTATTAAATCCCAATCATTGTTGATGAGACACTTGAAGCTCATCATCAGAAATTCCCTCAAATACCAGAGAAATGCAAGAGTCAAATGTAGGGAAAAGGACCATCCAACAACAATACCAAAAATGTAAAATAGGGGCAAACTACAAGAATACCACCACAAGAGAGAAATCAACACAAATCTCAAAGCATCAATAGATTTAATGGTATGATTCAAATCTACAACATCATTAATTTGAGATCTAAGGCCCCCATCAATCTATCCATCATTATCGAAGAATAATGGCTAACAATGAAATGTAAATCTCAAAATTGACATGACCCTGCTATCTAAGTTCTGATTAATCAGAGTAACAAAATGCCCCTATATTTGAGTTAACATATTTAACCAACATATACTCTATCAAGTTAAAAACCACCCTTTATCCAAGTGCCCATATATTTGAGAGAGGTCTTAACACCATCTAACACTAAAAAAACTATTAAGCTTATTTATGTCCTTTCTCTTGCCTCCAAATTTATTCACTGATTTAGGCAACAGAGTCTTCCCGCCTAATCATTCATTTAGGTAGGTGCAACATTTTTTTGTTGTGTGCAGAAAGAAGACTTGTGCTAAAGATGGAATGTTCCGGAAACTCATCCGAACACAACAAATATTTTTGTTTCCCTGAGCATCTGCATCTCCAATTTCCAAATGTTGGACAAGTTGCCAACAATTGAAAATTACCTACTGCCTTACTGAAAACAAAAACCATTACTTGTAAACCAAACCATAACTACAGCAACCTGAGTAGACATTATAAAGTCAGTTATTCGCAGTTTACCTGAAGATTGAGTGCTTTATTCTTCAGATCCTTGGGCAGGAGAGGATGCTCGGGATATTTGTCTTCCAAATACTAAAAAGAAAGCAGAACATTATTCACCTCAGACGCGAAATTTTTACTGCCATGCCTCAAAAGTCAAGAGCCATGAAATTTTTTGCACCAAAACTGGCCTAGATGTTGATATTTGGAAGAACTCACCAATGTGATCACAAAAGAGTCGGCTATCACGGCATCCCCATCCACAAGCACCGGAACGTACTTAAGTGGATTCAACTTAGCAAACTCTGCAATTCAATAGCCAAAACTAATTCCAGAAATAAATAAATGATAGGTCTGTGATACATAATGCATGATGAAAAACAAGAAAAACGTCGGTTCAGACCAGGACTCGACTGCTCATTCTTTAAAAGGTTAACGGGCTTGTACTCATACTCCAACCCTATCAAACAGAGGAATAAGCAATTAGGGACGATCCAAAAACAAAGCACGCGATATTCTACAGGGGAAGAAAGAAGCCTCATCAGTTGAAACTTGTCAACTTAGGGTTTTTATCCTTGTTAGATTTTAGAGACCTTTAAGATTCAGTACGATGCGGACACGATGAGAGGAAGAGCTCCGCCAGTATGAGTAGAGTTGGAGCTTCGCCGAATCCGCCATGGGCTCAACCTGGCAAAAAGGTGGAGTAGAAGTAGAAGTAGGGGGTGGACAGAAGTCTAACCCGAACCTCTAACTCAAATTTGACCCAATTGCACAAATGGGTCAGAAATCTAAACATGTACCTAACCCTGCCCCAAATTTGGATCACCTCGACGTGCGGACCCGTAGAGAAGGTGACATTAAGAGCAGTCAAGCCCGAGTGCGAGTGCGGCCAGGCTGTACGTAGTCACGCGTTGTGGGTTGGACGTGGTCATGCACTACGAGCTAGATCAGGACATGTGCAGCGTGCGAGCTGGAGCACAGCTGGGGGCAGGATGCAATGCAGAATGATGCAGTCACGAACTCATGAAGACGCAATGCGGGCAGGAGCAAGCGGGACGTGATGCGGGCTGATGCAGTCACGCGAACGCAATGCGGGCAAAAGTGGGTGGGACGTGGTTTGGACTGGAGATGTAGGCAGGACACGAGCGGGAGGTGCCAGCGAGTATTTTTTGGGTCCATTTAGGGTAAGGAGGCTGACTTGGACACGACCCAATTGTTCAAATGGATCAAAATATAAAACCTGAATCTGATCGCGAAACAAGAATTTTCTAGTCGGGTTCAAGTCAGGTTTTAGGGCGTGTCATAAATTGACACCCCCTAACTAGAATTAGGTCCAAGCATGGTAAGCCGATGAGGAGAAGCAGAGACTAAGTATGGGCTTCAAAACAAAACAAAACAAAAAAACTCAGTCTAAGTGGTTTGGACTGGAGATGTAGGCAGGACACGAGCGGGAGGTGCCAGCGAGTATTTTTTGGGTCCATTTCGAGTAAGGAGGCTGACTCGTACACGACCCAATTTTTCAAATGGATCAAAATATAAAACCTGAATCTGATCCATTTGTCAAACGGGTCAACCCGAAACAATAATTTTCTAGTCGGGTTCAAGTCAGATTTTTGGGTCGTGTCATAAATTGACACCCCCTAACTAGAATTTGGTCCAAGCATGGTGAGCCGATGAGGAGAAGCAA
>JACXSL010001112.1:0-28000 GCA_019514585.1 Dendrobium officinale
TGGGATTTCCTCGATTTATGCGCAATTGTCATGGAACTCATGCAGATTTGTATGTGCAACTTTCATTGGGTGAAATTATAGGTTATTTTGGGTATTTTTGAAGTTCCAAATGCAACAAAGAAGTTTTTTCAATGATTAAAAGTCTTTTGGACAAAGTAGCACGTCAATTTTAGGTGTCAGTGTTCCCTTTGGATCGATCTTATCGGATTTGACAATGAGGGGTTACCTCTAAGGCAAATTTGATTCTCTAATCGCAACGATGGTATCCGTTTGGAGATCAGAGGTCATTTAATTCTTTAACCGACACATCACATGTTTTTTGTTTTTGTACGCTGGGGTCAAGAACCCCTTCCCCCCCCCCCCCCCCCCCCCCCCCCAGAAAAAAAAAAAAAAAAATGGTGTGCGTTTAGAGAACACCGTGCGTTTAGAGCACACCACATTTATTGTGATGTTGTTGACTATATTTTGTAGCTTTCTTTTTGCATATTTAGCATGTTATATTATTTCTAATACATATTCATTTTATCCCTGCATAGGAAAATGTTCCACTAGTAGAGATCTGATGATTTGCCTTATTTCGAGCCTAACAATACTGCCAATTGGGAGGCAATTGACTTGGAGGATCCCCGGTGTAATGTTAATATCAGAGATAGACTAGAGCAACATGAGGACATGCTGTAGGAGCGTGATATATTTTTTTCCTGCTTCTTTGCCCACTCTCCTTTACTTCCAGAGTGTTCTACAAATTTAGTGGAGTATGAAGATCCAAGTAGATGGGTTGGTAACCTCATGATAAAGTGCATAGAATATAACCTGCTAGGGAGCACCATCACCCAAGTTAGCTTGGGTACGTTCAACATTTTAGAGCCAGTGACAAATATAGTTGAGCTATTGAGATTGTCAAAACTTCTCTATTATCGCCAGTTGTAGTCGATGTCTTTGGAGTGGCAAGAAGATTCTATAGTTGGATGGGTCTAAAATCTAGGTAGTGGCTATGTTTGTGTAGCCAGATATGCTTTATAGGCCCCTTGACGCACCATTCAAGATGCAGAGATTTACGAGGCCATATACACCTCACTTTTTTATTATGGATGTATTTCCCCTTTTTGGTCCCATATCCAAGACCTTAGAGCCTATTCTAGAGCCCAGGATCCCTTTAAATCCTAGATCTCAAAACCACTTCAATTTCAAATCAATCTCCACCCTTGATCAATCTCAATTTTAAATCAATTCCTATATTTAATCCACTTCAATTTCAATTTGATTCCTACATGTGACCAATTTGAATCTCAAACTCCATCCAATTCAAGTCCAAATTAATCTAAACTTCAAATCAAATCCAAAGCCAGAAGTCTAAACTCAAATTCAAACCTTTAAGGCCCTGTCCTAAACACCCTTTTCAGAGATTTTTTCAAACATCTCAAAACCCAGTCAAATGGCCTTTGATTCAGGGTCTATCACTTGCAAGGTGATAAGACATGTCTCTAAAGGCTACCCTCCAATTTTGAGCTCATTCTGAGGTCTCTAACCCCAGAATCTGAATTAAAATTCAAAGGCTGTAAAACCTTCAATTATTTACAGCCTATGCCACTGAGCATAACCCTTTTGAGATCTTGACCTTGGAACCTTTATCCAAGCCTCCAATCACTTCCAGACCTTTGAACTTAACCCATTGAGCAGTAAACTGCATTTTTCAGACCCATTTTTGACCATAGTTGACCAATAGGTCAAAATTGACCAAAACACCCCTATGGAGCTCAAATGGGGATTTCAAACCAAATGAGCTCCAAATGGGATGCAACCACCTTTAACAAATTTCAAATGCCATTTCAAATCTTTTGAACCCATTTCCAACCCTTGAGTCAACCTGGTTGACCAAGTCAACTGGTTTGACCCAAGGGGCCCTTTAAGGGTCCAAACATGTGTTTTGACCCAAATGACCTCTTTAAGTCACCCAACCACTTCCATTGACCTCAAAATATCATTTCAAACCTGTTGAGCCCAAACCCAGACCCTGGGTCAACCTGGTTGACCAAGTCAACCCAGGTTGACCAAACAGGCCCTTAGGGACTCAAATAGGGATTTTGATCAATTTGACCTTCCCAGGCCCAGGAACCACCCTCAATGGTCTTCAAATGCCTTTTCAAACCTGTCCAGCCCAGACTTACCCATTGGGTCAACCTAGTTGACTCAGTCAACATGGTTTGACCCAATGGATCCTTAAGGCTTCAAATGAACCATTTCAATCTATTTAACCACGTCAATATCTTCAAACCCTTAAAATCATTCTATTCAAAGCCTTGAACATTTCTAAACCCATTTTGAGCTCAACCCAACTTGGTTTGACTGAGTCAACCCTCAATCCTTGGTCAAATTTGTGATGGCATTTGCTCCCATCCCTTCTAGCTTTGACTTTGAACTCTTGACCCTTGATTAAACCATTCCAAGTATTTCTCCACCTCCTCAAGTGCCACATCACCAATTTTGACCTGGTTGACTGGTCAAATCAAGTCAACAAAGCCTTAAATCCCTCTTTGAATTGGTCAAACCTCCCATTTTGACCTCAAAGAGTGTGAGTTTAGGCTTGGAGCTTCTCCAACCTGTAGCCTTGACCCCTCCTATGCCACATCAGCACCCATTGACCAGTTGACTGGTCAAAATGGTCAATACCCCTTAAAAACCTATTTTTCATGGTCAAAGCCCTATTAAACCCCTCTTCCTCCCTATATCACATGTCAAAAGCTCCCTTTTTACTTTTATTTCCCTAATTAATCTCTGTTTAAGCTGCTCCAAGGGCTTGGCTTAGGCTATTTAGGCAATGTTCCCTCCCACTCATCCCAAGTCCATCCAATAGGAGCAAGGCTTGTCCAGCCCTTTCCGCAGCCTTCCAGCTTTCCCAGGGACACTTGGCTACATCTGGAGAGCCCAGGAGTCAATCCCAGCCATTCGTTTGGCCTGGGGGCGTTTGAATAGGGGGAAAAGGGCTTAATGACACATATTCTAACCCTAATCATCTCTCACTACTCAAGCCCTCTCAAGCCCGGCCCCCAGTTCGTTTTGAATCCCCAGAGCTTCCTCTACCTCCCCACTACAAAACCCAAGTGGTTGCACGTCACCGGCGGCGAGTTCTCCGGCGAACCCACCACTTAGACCGTCCCAAGCCCATAGCAGCCGATCCAGGCGCGTTCGAGCTTGGATTTTCGCTGGGAATCTTCACTTGGACAATCTACAAGCTCAACCATCCAGAAATTTCGAAGATCTAACGGTATAATTCCCTAAAACCCTAGATCTAGGTCACATTAGTTGAACCTAAATAGTTTTATGTCTTTAGGGTTTTAGCTAAAAAGAATCCTTCCCCACTATTTCTGTTCATGCCTACTCTCTGTGTTTAAAATTTCAAACGATTTGGTCCACCCGATCGGGAGAACGAACCAAAAAACGGATCCTAGGGCGACATTCGCAGTTCGCTGCAGATGTACGTTTTCTAGACCGTTGATCACGCGATCAACGGTCTAGATCTTGCCGTTCCGCGCTTTGGTTCGACCGTGTATTCGGTTTAGCGTTCGAGCGATCGACCGGCGGGATCAGGGCCGTCCATTCGGAACGGCGGGATCGAATCTCCACCGTTTGATCTTCTCCTGGGGAGATCAAACCGCGGGATCTGATCTCATCCGTTGGATCAAACCCGCGGTTAATCCAACGGTTGTCACGCGCCGCTGACGTGGTTAAGTGAAAACCGCGTGAAGCGGCCAGCGGCCGACGCGTGTCCCCGCCGTCGCGCGGTTTCGATCCCGCCAATCCCAGCGCGCCGCGTGTCTGACCGCCGCCATTTAATTAAAAAAAAAATGGATTTTAATTAGTTTTAATTACTGAAACTTAAACAAATCACAGTAAATCAAATATATAACCAAAAATTAAGTATAATATATCAAACTTTTCAGAATTTCATCTAGTTTATTTTAAAAATAAAATCAGTTTTATTTTGACTATTATTTTACTGGTAATTTAAGAAATACAGAAAAATATGTATTTCATTTTTAATTAATTATATACAAATTATTTTTATCTGAAATTTGGCATGCATGTTGTTGAGTGCATGGCTGGTCTCCAGGAAAATTTTCAGTATTATTTGAATAGGTTTTGAAGGTATTTTGAATCATTGGAGTATTTTCCCCTTTTTTTTTTTATATTTAATTAAATATTAACTATTTAAAAAAAATACAAGAAAAAAATATTTTATTATTTCCAAACTTCTATGGAGATCAGTGGATCTTTCAACTCATTAAAATGTATTTTAATAATATATTTTAATTATTTTATATATATATATATTCCTATTTATATATATATATATATAAATCCATTTATATTTATGTATTTTAATATATATTTTGAAACTATATATATGTAAATCCTTAAGTGTTCAAGATTTCATTTGAGATCTTAAATGTTGATTGAGCATGTTTGAATAGAAATGAAGGGGATGATTAGTGAAAAATCATTTCTTGATTATTCACTAATTTTGTCTTAATTGTGTTAATTAGTTAATTGCATGCTTAAGGTGCACACACCACCTAGTCTAGGTTCTCCTAGGTCTAAGGACTTGTTTGCTTGCCACTTGTGTATGCATGCCATGTTTATTCAAAGGGTTAGAGGAACTTTGATTTGAACCTATTCAAAACTAGTGACATAATTAAGGACAATAATTAAGGACTCATGTATAGAAAACTTAGAAAAATTTCAATGATTAGGATTCACTTCCCCTTGAGTTGAAACTTTGAACATTTGAACTTAGTGACACCCTCAGCCCCTAGGGAAATTTTCACTGATTTTTGAGGTCATTAGGTCCCCTAATTAATTTTCTAAGTCTTAAACCCTTAATTAAGCCTTTTTAAAACTTCTAAAAATTGTAATAAATCCATTTAAATCCAAAAATTACATATAAACCCTTAAACTGACCAGAATTCAGTCCTTAATCCATGATAATTAAAAGCCCTTTGATTTGACAGCAATTTAAACCCTAATTTAATTTTAAGTGAAAATCAATATTTAATTCATTTAATTAATTAAAAAATATTAAAAATTCCAAAAATTTCCCAAACACTTGGAAATCTCTCCTTAGGTCATTTCTGACCTTTGGAGTTGATTTCAAGGAGTTTGGGATTCATTTGGGGAAAAATCACAAAATAGCCCTCTAATTAAGAAATTCCTAAAAATTCATTAAGTAGTCAAAATTTGAAATCTTCATAACTAATTCTAGAAAAATCCAAATCACCCAAACTCACTTGCATTCAACTCATAGTGATATCTAGTATTTATTAAAAATATTAAATTTCAGAAATTTGCAATATTTTAAAAAGTCAACAAATTGGTCAAAACCGTAGTTAAAACTAGTTCAAAACTTCAAACCTTCGTAATAAAATGTAGAAAAATCCGATTTTAACGTACTTACCTTCTAACTGATCGTAGTAAGGTCTAGTATTTTAATAAAATACAAACATTCCAGAATTTGAACCTAATCAAAGAGTCAATTTTCAACCCTTTAATTAAATCATTAAAGCATTCAAAAATTCATAAAAACTCAAAATCATTCTAAAATTCAGAAAATATTGGTTTAATGCTTAAAACACTTAACAAACCCTTCAAAACACAACAACCACCCTAAAGTTGAAGTTTATTGGCTGGACTACTCCGGGCTGCGGGGCTAAGTGTCCTAAGGAGGCTGGTTCCTCGAGCCTGGTGGCACAACGCCACGAATGAATCCTAAAGGGTGTCAAACTTTAAAATTGATTAATTTGTAATTATTTAACATTTTAAAAATCTCTAATTCAATTACATTAATTTGGTTTATCGGCTGGACTACTCCGGGCTGCGGGGCTAAGTGTCCTAAGGAGGCTGGTTCCTCGAGCCTGGTGGCACAACGCCACGAATCAATTAATGGCAAATTTAAATTAATCAGGCTTTAAAAAATCAGTAGTTAACTCATTTCTTTATATTAATCCACTTTTTTTTTTAATTCCAACCAATTTAAATAACTTAATCAACCCCGATTGCTACTGGGTAACCCAGGCCTACGAGGCTATTAGCTTAGCCCCAAGGAAGGTGAAATAAAGTTCACGGCCTCGGTGTGAAACAAAGGTAGTAATCAATTAACTTTTAAAATATGTTTAATTAAAATTCTTAATTCATTAATATTTAAATTTTAATCTAAATCCCCTTTTAAGCTTTAACAAACACAGACTTTTAGACAACTTAAATTAATAACCTACTTTAGGATCTATCCCAGCCACATGACCTTTCTCACACACTTTAGATGATGTGCTAGGATAACCAACTCTAGATCTAGGTTAGGCCGGTGTTTACTTTACTGCTGTGTGCCGGATTTTTCGTAGTTTTCATTGCATGTTGTGGATGAAATTGCTTTGCTGTGTCTGCTTACTTTTTCTGTACTCTGTGGATGGATTGATGTGTTTGGCGACTAGATTACCCTTAGGTTAGGTACGATCTGGATGTGGACACAGTTTTTCTGCAGGTGGCCACGCTCATGCAGGGCAACATAAAAAGGGGGGCAAATCAAAAAAATGCATAAATATTATAAACTCTTTGCACAGGTGCTTCAGCTGCTAAAGCCCCCAAATCATAAAAAGAGCGTGGCCAGTGTGTTTACTTCCTTTTCTGCTCATATATAACTGCTTGGGAATAACTGCTTTTTATATATTAATTGCTTAGGATAACCCTGCAGGTGAGTCTAGATTTTATTTTCAAATAAATGTAATTTGTGTAAGTGTCAAGTGTTGTGAAAGTTGATTTTGAGTTGGGATACATAGATCCAAAGCTTGGATTCCAAAGAGGAAAGGATACCCCTTTGGGGAACACTCCTTTTCCATTTGGAAATCCAAATTTGGATCATACCTCTTCCTTACCCAAAGAGGAAAGAGTGGCCTTCCCCTTAGAGGGAAGTGCCCTCTTGTCCATTTGGGTAATCCACTACGAAGATTCCAAGAAGATTGAAGAAAAGGAGTCCAAAGAAGAATGAAATTGAAGATTTGAAGACTTGAAGATTGAGAGTATCCCACTCAAAATAACTTGCGTCATTACTAGGCTTAGAATCCGGGTTGTTGTCAGTGGTGCCCGGCCACTTTACTTTCTGTAATATTCTGGTTTGTAATAAGCAAGGCATTTCTGCCTATGGACATTTATTAATTAATTTGTATTTTGATGTGATGATTTGATTGCCTTTAGGATTACTTGTTTTTTACTAGTTTTTTGGCGATTGCATGCCGCTCTTTGTTTTCGCCTGGATACGTGAGGCTCGTGAGGGTGTGAAAGTTTTATACTCAAAATATTAAAGTCTAAAATTTTAGTGAGTCTAAATAACATAGAAAGATAACGAATCTAGGGAATTAGCCGGGGATCGACCCCGGGGTCGCATGCATATTTTTGCATTACTCTTTCCTTGCTTTAGACCCTTCCTCGCCTGCGGGTAGAGTCCGGATAGTCTGACCTATGAGGACGAGGTGCCGGACCTGGGGAAGTCCAGTCTTCTAAAAAAATTATTTTATAAGCCTGTTTTTTAAAGATTTCAAGCATACTTGATTGGAAGTTGTGAACTAGCATGCATTGCATTAGATACAAACTTAAAGAGAGTCAAAATTTTAATTGCATTAGTCCTTAGCATTTTAGCACCCAACATAAGTCAAAGGGGCCAATTAGGAAAATCTCTAGATGTCGGCCCCGCCTCCCCAAAACTTTAAACTACAATGTCCCTACCACTCTTTCATAAAAAGACCGGATTCATGTATTTTAAATCGATCAGGTGGTTAGCTGGCTCCCCAATCCAGGCCGGGGTAAGTCCAGACCTTGCACTGCATTAGTTAGGATCGGACGACTGTGGTCCAGTGTCCAAAATAGATTTAGGATCCGGGGCAGATCTTTGATTATAAGACCCCAAACATCGGGAATCTAATCCCAAATTTCTAATAAAATGCTCAACTCTAATTAAATATCATTTCAGTCCAAAACATAAAGCCCAACACTTAGATTAAGTTGAGACACTTCCGGATGGTTCTGGAATCTCAAAGTGTCTCCTACCTCTCATTCTTTAACTCTGTTAATAACTGCTCAATTTTGATCCATTCCCTTTTGATTTTCCAATAATTCTATTCATACTTTGATATCACTCCTAGAAACTCTAAACAAAATTCTGCCATTATTTTAATCGAGAGTTTTCGCAGGAGATTTTATCTCCCTACGATGTAATTAACTACGAGGGCTTGCGCTCGTAGGAGATTTGGAACCCCACACACACCTGATTTCAAAGAAAACTCAATTTCTAAAACTTCATTAGATTTCTTTGGGAAAAGTTAAATAATGATCATCATGGTTGCATTAGAAGGATTATCGTTGAATGGTCTCATTTCCCTTTGGGGAGATACACCCTTCTTCGATAAGGCTCTGGATGTGAATGCGATGATCATGTTTCTTGAATATCGTAATTGGGTACTCAGTTGAACTATACTTTGTCCCCTTGGGGCCATATAAAGTTCTTCTTAGAACCCGATCATAGTATTCAAGATGAGTTTACATAATTCTAAGTCTGAACACCGTTATGAAAGTTTATTTTAATCCTTCGGGGTTATATACTCTTTCTAACGAGTTGATTCGACCTTAGAATTAGAACTCAATCTTAATCTTAAAATCCCCAAAGAAAACTAATATTTTTTCAAAACCTGTTTTCAAAATTCACCAAAAAAAAATGGCACGCCCGGTGGGACAAATCTCTCTCTCCATCTTTAATAATGGCAAAAATTTTTTTTTCATCGGTAGTCTTAACTACCTTTCTTCCGTTGGTCCCTTTGCCCATTTCTTCCTTGGGTAAGTGTGGCCAACATCTAAAATAATAATAAAACACTAAAAGAGAGGTTTTACCTCTAAATTTGATTTCATTTAGATTTCTGTTCTGATTTTGACCTTCTGCCCCGGCATAGCCTGTGAGGCGACAGTGTCAAATCAGATCTCTGGATATCTTTTTTTAATTTTATGGATTTATGGTCGATAAATTTTTCGTTCAACATATAAATCCTTAAAATTGAAAACCATTCAAAAATTTTTGATTTCATTCCAAACTTGTTAGTTTTAACCCCCTCATTTCCCCTTTGACTTCTAAGGGTGGGGAGGGTTAAACTATTCCTCCTTACTTGAGTTTTCTCACAATTCCATAAGCCTTCGGGCAAGGGGAAACTCTGTCCGTTGTGTTTTGGAACCTGTAAGAAAACCCCTTTTCAAATTCTCAAAATTTTCAAAAAAATTTTTATTTCCCAAACTCCAAGTTGTCATGTGTTACCCCATACGATTCTTTCGTGGGCCAACATATGTCATACTTTCAAAAAATAGCAATGAAATACTTTTCTACCATTCTTTTCAAAAAAAAAAAAAAAAAAAAATCTAATTTCAATCATTTTCTTTAACTTTCAGAAAATCTCAAATGGCTGGCCAACTGATTTTCTCTTTTGACCGAGAGTTGTCCTCAACTGTTAATGACCAGGGGAGCACTGTTATTTTTGGAATGGGATTCAGTACTCTAGAGCTCTCTATGGATGGACACCAGATTGTGAGCCTGGATGCCAGTAAGGAAACTCCCCCAGTAGTTGAGTTAATTGTGGGATCTGCACCCACCTTGCCAGTAGTCAGTGATGATCAGAAACAACCTGAACCAGTTGTTGAGCCTCCCACTGAAATTAAGTCTGTTTTTGAAGAAGGGTCTAGTTCTGGACTTAGATTCACCACGAAGAATCAGAAGAAGAATTACTTGAGGAGACTTAGGAAGAAAATCTCTAAGGCTAAGAGAGTTCTACCCTTTAAGACCTTGGCTCAAGTAGAACCTGAGGCTGTTGAGGAGCTACCTATTCCTGCTTCCTCTCCCCTCCTAAAGGGAAGTCGCTTTTACCCCTTGGCTTCAGCTCAAGGGGAGGAGAGGATAGCCAGGATAGCCCGTTCTCCACCATGCCCGGTCGACTACTCGACCAAGAAGACTCAGAAAGAAAAACACCTTCAAAAGACAAGAACTTTGAGAAATATAATTCATACCTGCGCTGCACAGACTGGGCAGACTAAAAAGAAGAATATGTGAAACAGTTGAAGGGAGTGATTTCACATCGCTTCCAAAAAGAAGTGTTGAAGGAAGAAGTATCTGAAGCAAAGAATTTAACCCCTCAATTCGTTAGGAAGAATAAGAAGTATGCTAGACAGCCTGCTACTTCGGTACTGGTTGATGGATATCACTGGGTGCCACGCCCTCTGTCCTCTCAAACAGAGGGTATTGTGTTGACTGGGTCCGAGAGAGAGGCGCCATTCTACTGGTAGACCCCCGGGTACCCCCACATAAACCTGTGAGATTGGCCTCTGTGATTGTCAAACCAAAGGGGGTTGAAGTCCAAAAGTCTGTGGACCTTAAAGGAAAAAGACCTAAATCTCCTGAAAGGAGATATGTGCCGAAAAGAACCAAGTTGGAGAGTCTGCCACCACCTCCTAGAACTTCTAAGTTCATTCTGCAGCTCCAACGAGTTTCAGTCGACCCTACTCCAAGTGCAGTTGAATTGATGGATGTTCAGGCTAGTACTCCAGTTGTTACGGTTGACAGTCCTACCACAGCCAGTTTGATTCCGGATCCAATAGTCACCGTTCCTGCTACCCCAGTTGATGATCCCCAAAGTTCGAGTGTCATTCCTAGGCCCCTTAGTCAGGTGTCTGAGGACCTTACCTTACCAGATGTGGGAACTATCACTTTACAAGCTCCTACTTCTCCTGAGGAATATGTCCCTCTCCCTGTAGAGGATGCCACTCTTCTGACTACCAGCTCTGGGATAGTCGAAGAGGAGAGAATTGACCAGGATTTAGAAATGGAAGATGAACCGGATACAAAGTCTCAACCAGATCCTAATCCAAAACTTACAGAAATCATTGCCCTTATGGATTCTGAAGAGTTGTTTGATATGGCTGAGTATAAAGGATACTTACCCCTTGACCCTAAATCAATTGGGGATAGACCGGTCGAGGAGGTAGTCCAAGAAATAAGGAACATCTTGTTGAACAAAGAAGGAACGGCTTCTTTCGACCCTGATATGGATGATCTCCTTGGAGATGAAGATGATTATGTTGGGGGCATTCATGTGGTTGAAACTAGAGGATCCAATAAAGAAGCTGAGCCCAGCAAGCGCCGATTTGTTAAAGATGATGATCCGCATGCTGTCGAGTCAGAGTCAGATGAGTCTGTGAAAGATAGAGATGAAGAACATATAAAAAACTTGGAGACTCAGCTCGCTAGCATGATGTCACAAGTTAGAGAAATGCAAGAGAAGTTGGACAAATCACAGCAAGAGTCTTTCATGATCCACCAGTCAGCTCGAGAGCTCACAGAAAAGGCCAAAAGGGCAGAACTTAATTCCAGACCTCTCGAGTCACCACCTGTGACTCTCCCTTGTCCAGTAGAGACACCTCCAGTTCACCCTGCAGTCTCCTCCATTCCTTCAATTCCACCCCAGAAGGATATCAAGCAGTTAATTGAGGACCAGGTAAGGGAGGCCTTAGCCCATGCTCAAGGAACTGTGACTATTGCAAAGGGTAGACCCTACCCCGAGGAATATGACTTAGTTCCTTATCCAAAGGGCTTTGTGCCACCAACTTTTAAAGTTTTCACCGGAATTGAAAATCCGAGACAGCATCTGGCCCACTTCCGAGCAAAGCTGTTGCAACGCAGGAGGGTCAGATGCTCTACTATTTCGCCAATTTGTAAGTAGTCTATCCGGCATTGCTTTTGAATGGTACGCCGATCTGCCCAACGGTTCAGTAAGAACCTTTAGCGACCTAGAAAACCTCTTTCTTAAGAGATTTTCTGGGGCGCAACAACGCACCACCGTGGGCGATCTCGTGGTTGAAAAGCAAAAGCCGGGAGAGTCTCTAGTTGAGTACATCTTGAGGTGGCGAAACCTCTCGATGAAGTGTGAACCCCAGTTGCAAGAACAACATGCTGTGGAGATTCTGTTGAAAAATATCCACGGTCCTGTTGCTTTTTCTCCTGAAGGGTTTCACTATTAAAACTTTTGAGAAACTTCTTAATAAGGCTAGCAATTTGCAGGAAGAGGCTCCTAGGATGCCATTCTTACGAGAGCAGTCTGAGGAAAAGAAGGGTCCAAAACTGGTAAAGACATTTGAAAAGAAAGCTGTGGTCTCAGCAGTAGATAAAGGAAAGAGGCCAGTGGTTAGTCAGCCTAGCACTCCACTTCCACCACAGCCGCCTCAGAAGCAGCCCTTTCAGATAGTTCCTCAACATACTAGAGACCCCTCTTTCATCCCTTTTAGAGAGAGATTGGCAAAGCCTTATCCATTTAAAAGGGAGTCAGTTAAGAAGATCTTCAGAAGTCTGTTAAAGAAACCAGATTTTCAGTTGCCAGAGGCTAGGAGGCCTGAGGATGAGAGCAAGAAAGATGATCCCAAGTATTGCCCGTACCACAGGATGCTTAGTCACCCTCTTGAGGACTGCGTTGTGTTCAAAGATTGGCTTGAGAGGAACTACACCCAAGGTAACATTATAATACCTAAGGAATACTTGGTCGATCCAGAAAAGGCTTCAATTAAGACCATTTCAGGTAATCCTCTTAACTCTTCTTGTTTTGTTGAAGATGGTTGGGACATTGCTTTGTCCCGGGCACTTAAAAAGTCGATTAACAAGTCTTTTCGTCTTTCTCTCAACAGCTGACTACGATAGCCCAGGCCCCGGTGTGGAAAGTTGACCTGGACGCTTCGCAGAAGGATGCTGAGCCACTTCCCTCTCCAGTAGTCTTAGGAACTACTGAGAAAAATATGAAAGAAGAGAAATCTGATTTTGTAGAGAGGAAGTGTGTAGATGAAAGATGTATTAGAATGGCGGATGGTGGTGTTAAAACCCTTTCCCCTCTTTTGTTATCTGACTTTTACTTTGCCCCATCAAAGGCGAAGGGTCAAAAGATGAATAAAAAACATCCTTCTACTTCTGTCTTGATGATTAACCATGAATCTCAAATGCAAATTGATGACTCTCCTGTTCCAAATCAAACTCCTAATGAAACAAATATTGAGGTTAATCAAACCAACCTCCCCGAATCGACTATTCAAGAAGAGGTCGAATGTGAGGCTTTATCAGAAAGTGATTTCCCTCAAATCAATTTTCAAGGAAATCCTATCTTGATAGAACTTTCAGATTCTGACTCTCGCTTTCAGAAAATGATGATCCAACACCTATGGTGTGTGTAGACACTGCCCTAGTTTGCCCGCCCGAAGATGTCGAGCAGGTGCAACTCCGTGGCGGTAAAGTCTTACCCCCTAGGTTGCCCCCTCAGGATAAAGGCAAGCAACCTTCATTCGAAATTCTAAGTCCGGATTCCCCTCAACAACCAGAATTCCCTTTAATTCCTCCGGGTTTCGAGTCTGTCGTTCCTAAGGTTGATTACAATGTTCTAGCCCACCTTAGGAAGTTGCCAGCAAAATTAAGTATTTACGACGCCCTCCTTCTCTCCAAAGAAATGAGGGAGTCTCTAATTAAAGCACTTCTCGATCCCGAGATTTGCTTAACACAGTTGGCTGCAACTTCAGAAGGTGAGGCTCTCTACTTCAAAGAGGTCCCTGGGGTTACCTTTTCAGACGAAGATTTACTCTTGAGAACTGCTGACCACAATCGTCCCCTCTACATTACTGTAGATGTGGGAAATTTCAAGTTATCAAGAGTCCTTGTTGATCCGGGTGCATCGGTCAACGTGATGAACATAAAGACCCTTGCTTATCTCAGAGTTGATACTAGCAAGCTTTCAACCGACAGGTTGGTGCTTCGTGGGTTCAACGAGAAGGGCGAGAGAGCTTTAGGTTCAATCACTCTACTCCTGGAAATAGGAGGTTTAAAAACTGAAGCTAAATTTCATATAATTGATTCAACTACGTCCTTTAACGCACTTCTAGGTAGACCTTGGATTCACGAATATAGAATGGTTCCATCTACCCTACACCAATGCATTAAGTATCAACGAGATGGCATTGAACATGTGATTAAGGGTGATTTGCAACCATTCTCAATTCAAGAAATTGGGATCTATGAAGATGCTGCATATTTCGTACCAAAAGGGTCCTCGTCCCGTTCTAAATTAGAGATCAAATTTGAGGAGAAAATGGTTGAACAAAAATTCAACCAAAAGAAAGAAAAAGATAAGAATATCAATCAAGAAATGATTCAATCGAGTAGTGAAGACGACTCTGATATCGTTGTCCTTAGACCTCCAAGCACATTACCTCAAAGAGGTGGGAGGATGGCTTTAAGGGCACGAGGTCGAGGCCGCGCTTCATTAGACAGGAGAGCAGCACCCGTATACATTGATTTGGAATCAGATTCCGATAGTGAGCTAGAAAATCAAGGTGCTGCCCTCTCTCTCGATTATCAAAACATAAATACTCCTCCAAAATTTGATCTCACCTTAGAACAGGACAGTGACCCTGAGGTAGATATTTCAAAAGTTAAAAGTGACGAGCCTGAATTAACAATGTATGAAAAGCTCACTAGAAGGATTGAGGCCCTTTCTCTAACCCCACTGTCGGCAGGCAGGGTTGTAGGGTTGGAAGTCAAAGTGGCCCCCAACTTGGATGGTGAAGTTAAGAAAGTCCAGAAATTCTTTTCTTTCCTGGCTCCTCCTCCGCAAGGGACGAAGGTGATGTAACCCTTGAGGAGGCAGATTTTAATGAATTAATGGAATTACCTTTCGGCTACTTCCCTGTTTGTGTAAAAAATATACTTTTTCTAAAGGTTCTGTACCATACCGATGGACTAAGGGTCAAGCTAGATACCACGAGAATATTTGGCGAACAAAAGTAAATAAAAATCCAACAAGTGGTATTGGCTTTGGAACAGTTAGTTCATTCGACGATGATGAGTATTGCCTAATGATAACTTACCATCTCGATTCTCCAAATGTCCCTACAGATCCTCCTTGTCCTTTGGATGGACTCTGTTTGGAGACTTTAGACGATCCTGATGATCTTCAAGTTCGGGATGCACCCCCTGAATTTGAAGAGGAAATTAAGTCGACAGTCGATGAGTTGAGAGAAATTAACTTGGGAAACGATGATGACCCCCGTCCGATTTTTATAAGTACTCTGTTAAGCGAGGGTGAAACCCGAGACTTAATCCAGTTGTTATTCGAGTTTAGGGATTGCTTTGCCTGGACATATGACGAAATGCCAGGTTTGCCTGCTGAGGTAGCAGTTCACAAACTTGGGGTTCGGCATGATGCCATCCCTGTTAAGCAAGCTCCTCGACGCATGCGCTTAGAGATTGAGCAACAAGTCGTTTCTGAAGTTAAGAAATTGGCAGAGGCCGGATTCATTCGAGAGGAACAATACCCCTCTTGGGTGGCCAGCGTCGTGCCAGTTCGAAAGAAAAATGGTCAGATTCGGATTTGTGTCGACTATAGGGATCTGAATAAGGCATGCCCTAAAGATGAGTTCCCTCTACCAATACCAGAACTCATGGTGGACATTGCCTCCTCACATGCTATTTTCTCCTTCATGGATGGCTCGTCGGGTTATAACCAAATCAAGATGGCCCCTGAAGATGAGAGAAATACGGCGTTCAGAACCCCTATTGGAATCTTTTGTTATAAGGTAATGCCATTCGGCTTGAAGAATGCCGGAGCAACCTACCAACGGGCCATGACCCGTATCTTTGACGACGACTTAATTCATAATCAAGTTGAATGTTATATTGATGATTTAGTTGTCAAGAGCAAGGTTAAAGAGGCTCACCTACATGACTTAAGAGTTGTTTTCGAACGGTTGCGCCGCTACGATTTGAAAATGAACCCCTTGAAGTGCGCCTTCGGCGTCGCTTCGGGGAAATTCTTAGGATTCGTAGTGAGGCACCGCGGAATCGAGATAGATCCTGCTAAAATTGAAGCCATCTTAAATATGCCATCTCCTAAGAGCCTTACTCAATTAAGGTCTCTACAAGGTAGATTGGCATATATAAGGAGGTTTATTTCTAATCTTTCCGGGAGATGTCAACCCTTTTCTGTCCTTGCGAAAAAGGATACTAAATTCGTATGGGGCGAGAAGTGTCAAAATGCTTTTGATGATATCAAACAATACCTTTCTAACCCGCCAGTCTTGGCAGCTCCGATTCCGGGAAAGCCATTAATCCTCTACACCGCAGCTCTAGATGAGTCTTTAGGTGCCCTGTTAGCTCAAGTTAACGACGAAGGGAAAAGAGAATGCTCTCTACTACCTTAGTCGAAGACTCCTTCCTACTGAAATTCGATACCCGTCAATTGAGAAGCATTGTCTCGCTCTAGTTTTTGCAGCTCAGAAACTGAGGCATTACATGCTCTCCCACTCAATCAGTTTGATTTCAAGAGTTAATCCTTTGCAATATCTTATGACCCGACCTACGTTGTCAGGACGTTTAGCTCGTTGGTCTATGATATTGTTGCAATTTGAGATTACTTTCACTCCTCTTCGTGCTGTGAAAGGACAGGCTGTTGCCGACTTTCTGGCAGCACACCCGCTGCCGGCAGATTCTCCTTTGAACGATGATTTACCCGACGAACAAATCATGAGTTTGGGGGAATCTGGAGAGGCCATCTGGGAATTATATTTTGATGGGGCAGCATCCTCTCGTAGGATTGCGACTCGACAATCTGTAATTCCTGGAAAGGCCGGAGTCGGTCTAATTTTTTTATTACACCAGAAAAAGGAATGATGCACTTTTCCTATCACTTATCAGAGCCTTGCACAAACAACGAAGCTGAATACGAAGCTCTGATAACTGGTTTGGAACTTGCAATTCTAATGGAGATTAAAGAGATTAAGATCTTTGGGGATTCTCAATTGGTTATTAACCAAGTCGCCGGAACTTATAAAGTCTTGAATCCGAATCTCCTAAAATATCACCAGTACACGCTTCACTTGTTGGAACAAATTCCCATTGCTACTTTGTATAGGGTTCCCCGTGGAAGCAATTCTGCGGCGGATGCCTTAGCAAAACTTGCAAAGGAATTTGCATGTCCTGAGGAGGATTCCGTCCCTATAGAGATACAGGGTCGTAAGACTCTCTCCCTTATAGACTTGGAACATATTAGTAAGACTCCCCTTCAGATCCTTTCTGCCTCTTCGATGACTGACGAAGAAGGCGATTGGAGACGACCCTTAGTCGATTACCTTAAAGAAGGGAAGCTTCCCCAGGATAAATCACTCTCCAACCAGATTAAGAAACGTGCCCTATCATATGCACTAGTTAACGATCTGTTGTACCGTCGGTCTTTCGATCACATGTGGCTGCGCTGTTTGAACAAGCAAGAAGCCCAGAAAATTGTTAATGAAGTTCATTCGGGACTGTGCGGTGCTCATCAATCGGGTCCAAAAATGAAATTAAAGATTAAAAGACTTGGATACTACTGGCCTACAATGATTGACGATTGCATGAATACTGCAAAGCATTGTCATCAATGTCAGGTCCATGGTGTGGTTTTACATCAACCGCCTAATGTGTTACACCCTACGATAGCCTCGTGGCCCTTCGAGAGTTGGGGCACGGATATCATTGGGCCGATTGACCCTCCCTCCGCGAGAGGTCATCGTTTCATATTAGCTGCAACTGATTACTTTTCAAAATGGGCGGAAGCAATTCCCCTACGAAATGTAACATCACACCATGTCTTAAAATTCTTTCGTGACCATATTGTATATCGATTCGGCGTGCCCCGCAGAATCATATCCGATAATGGGTCCGCATTCAAGTCTACAAAAATCAATAATTTTGTAAGGCGCCATAATATTGATTGGAGATATTCGACGATCTATTACCCTCGGGCGAATGGATTGGCCGAGGCCTTCAACAAAACCTTGGTGCAAATTGTCAAAAAGACCCTTGATGATAACAAACGGCAGTGGGATGAGCGGTTGGTGGAAGCTCTGTGGGCTTATCGTACCACTTATAGAACCCCGACCCAATCCACCCCGTTTGCATTAGTGTATGGATCTGAGGCTGTTCTACCCTTGGAAATACAAATCCCTTCGCTTAGAATTGCAGTTCAGAATCAAATTACCAATGAACAAAATGCAAAACTACGATTGGAAGAACTCGAAGGCCTTGAAGAGCGACGTCTCCAAGCTCAACAAAGTTTAGAGTTGTATAAATCCCGTATGGTTCAAGCCCATGATAAGTTAGTGCGACCTAGGACCTTCCAAGCGGGAGACTTGGTTTTGGTCCTTCGGAGGCCTATCTTGGCCCATCGGAAGTTGGGAGGCAAATTTGAACCTACATGGGAAGGACCCTTCGTTATAGAGACTGTCTACGAAGGAGGCTCGTATCAGTTAGTAGATTGTAAAGGGAACCACCCAATGCTACCTGTTAATGGGCGTTTCCTTAAGAAATACTATGCTTGATGTAGCTCATTTTATCAATTAATAAAACTTCCTTTTCTTGATTTACAACTTGATCCTACCTTTTTTTTTTTAACACTCTTCGCCTTTTCCTTAAGGTTAGGTCCTTCCTTCCCTTAGGATCAGACCCGCTAGTGGTGGAGTACGCCCTCTGTGGCACCACCCTGGCATTTGACCCGGGGATTAGTGGTGGAGTACGCCCTTCGCGGCACCATCCTGATTCCCATTCGCTAGTGGTGGAGTACGCCCTTCGTGGCACCATCCTAGTTTGCCAGTTGAGGTCCTCTGGGTGGAGCAAGTTTCCTCCCCACATGACCATTCGCTAGTGGTGGAGTCGCCCTTCTGGCACCACCCTGTTTGGAGTACGCCTATTTGGAGTAAGTCTTCTATGGCACCATAGGCCTAGTTTTGCCAGTTAGACCCAAGGCTAGGTATGGCCTATTTGGTTTCCAGTTGATCCGTCTACTAGGAGTAAGTCTTCTATCAGCATCCTGTAGACCTGAGGTTGGGTGATGCCCTTCCTTAGACCCAAGGCTAGGTATTCCCTACCTTGGTTTCCAGTTGATCCGTCTACTAGGAGTAAGTCTTCTATCAGCATCCTGTAGACCTGAGGTTGGGTGATGAGCCCTTCCTTAGACCCAAAGCTAGGTATTCCCTACCTTGGGTTTCCAGTTAACCCTGCCTATCCGTCTACTAGGAGTAAGTCTTCTATCAGCATCCTGTAGACCTAGGTTGGGTGATGCCCTTCCTCAGACCCAAAGCCTAGGTATTCCCTACTTTGGTTTCCAGTTGATGCCTATTTGGAGTTCTTCTATAGATCCTATAGGCCTAAATGCCCTTCCTTAGACCCAAGGCTAGGTATTCCCTACCTTGGTTTCCAGTTGATCCGTCTACTAGGAGTAAGTCTTCTATCAGCATCCTGTAGACCTGAGGTTGGGTGATGCCCTTCCTCAGACCCAAAGCTAGGTATTCCCTACTTTGGTTTCCAGTTAATCTGCCTATTTGGAGTAAGTCTTCTATCAGCATCCTATAGGCCTAAGGTTGGGTGATGCCCTTCCTTAGACCCAAGGCTAGGTTTTCCCTACCTTGGTTTCCAGTTGATCCGTCTACTAGGAGTAAGTCTTCTATCAGCATCCTGTAGACCTGAGGTTGGGTGATGCCCTTCCTCAGACCCAAAGCTAGGTATTCCCTACTTTGGTTTCCAGTTAATTTGCCTATTTGGAGTAAGTCTTCTATCAGCATCCTATAGGCCTAAGGTTGGGTGATGCCCTTCCTTAGACCCAAGGCTAGGTTTTCCCTACCTTGGTTTCTCCAGTTTCCTTGTCTACTAGGAGTAAGTCTTCTATCAGCATCCTGTAGACCTAAGGTTGGGTGATGCCCTTCCTTAGACCCAAGGTTAGGTATTCCCTACCTTGGTTTTACCAGTTTTCTTTATCCAATAGGTGTAAGCCTTCCATTAGCATCCTATAGGTTTGAGGTTGGGAGATGATCTCCCCTTCACTCCCAAAATTCTACTTCCATTCGGTCAACGCCAATGTGTGCAGCAGAAGTTCCTTCTGCCACACACATTGGGGGTCCATTTGTTGACCTCATTTTTGTATGAGGTCACTAAGACCCTTCCAGATTCTAAATTTAATCCTAGACCCTAGGATCCACTCTAGACCTTAGGATCCTTCTAGATCCAAGACCTTAGAGCCTATTCTAGAGCCCAGGATCCCTTTAAATCCTAGATCTCAAAACCACTTCAATTTCAAATCAATCTCCACCCTTGATCAATCTCAATTTTAAATCAATTCCTATATTTAATCCACTTCAATTTCAATTTGATTCCTACATGTGACCAATTTGAATCTCAAACTCCATCCAATTCAAGTCCAAATTAATCTAAACTTCAAATCAAATCCAAAGCCAGAAGTCTAAACTCAAATTCAAACCTTTAAGGCCCTGTCCTAAACACCCTTTTCAGAGATTTTTCAAACATCTCAAAACCCAGTCAAATGGCCTTTGATTCAGGGTCTATCACTTGCAAGGTGATAAGACATGTCTCTAAAGGCTACCCTCCAATTTTGAGCTCATTCTGAGGTCTCTAACCCCAGAATCTGAATTAAAATTCAAAGGCTGTAAAACCTTCAATTATTTACAGCCTATGCCACTGAGCATAACCCTTTTGAGATCTTGACCTTGGAACCTTTATCCAAGCCTCCAATCACTTCCAGACCTTTGAACTTAACCCATTGAGCAGTAAACTGCATTTTTCAGACCCATTTTTTGACCATAGTTGACCAATAGGTCAAAATTGACCAAAACACCCCTATGGGAGCTCAAATGGGGATTTCAAACCAAATGAGCTCCAAATGGGATGCAACCACCTCGCCCAACTTTAACAAATTTCAAATGCCATTTCAAATCTTTTGAACCCATTTCCAACCCTTGAGTCAACCTGGTTGACCAAGTCAACTGGTTTGACCCAAGGGCCCTTTAAGGGTCCAAAATTGGGGTGTTTTGACCCAAATGACCTCTTTAGGCCAACCAACCACTTCCATGGTCTTTAAATAATATTTCAAACTTGTTGAGCCCTAAACCCAGACCCTGGGTCAACCTGGTTGACCAAGTCAACACAGGTTGACAAAACACCCCCTTAAGGGCTCAAATAGATTTTTTGATCAATTTGACCCCTCCCACCCTGGGACCACATCCAATAGATTCAAATCAATTCTGAATTTATTGAACCCATTTTAGCCCTTGAACCCACTGGTTAAGTCAACCAGTTTTGGCCTAGAAGCCCATAGATGGGCCCATTAAGTTTTTTAATCTATTGAACTTACATGGCCCTTGGAACCACCTCCATCCACCTTATCAACTCATTTGAATCCACCCTAATTGAAATTTGGACTGATGAGATTGTTGAAGTCACACCAGTCAACCCAAGGCTTAAGGACCATTTTTGTGTGGTCAACCTTTTCCATTGGATCTTAGCTCAAGCCACACCATCCAGCCACTTGGAAAGGACTCCCATGACCTGCTTGGAAACTTCAGCCCACTTGACCTTTTGACTGTCAATTTGGTCAACAAAGGCTTTATGGAGGAGCCATTAATAAATGGTCAAAATCACATGTGAGCCTCCTTCCCACTAATCTAGGTATGCCTAGGTCAGTCCTAAAATGATACATAAAGCTCTCTAATAATACCATAACCAAGCTCAGCCCTTGGTTTAGCCTTAAGAGGCAATGTCTCCTTCACTCATCCCAAGCCCATCCAATAGAAGCAAGGCTTTAGAGCCCAGCCCTTTTCGCAGACTATTTAGCCTTCTAGCTTTTCCAGAGACACTTGGCAACATCTGGAGAGCCCCCTGCATCAATCCTAGCCGTCCAATCTAGCCCAGCCCGTAGTTGAATAGGGAGAAAGGCATTCTTTTGAGGTTAATTTGATCAAGGCAGCTTCTCTCTACTCCAACCCTAGCCTCCCAGACCGAGCTCTCAGTTCGTTTCGAATCTCCAGAGCTTCCTCTACCTCCCCACTACAAAACCCAAGTGGTTGCACGTCACCGGCGGCGATTCTCCGGCGAACCCACCACCTAGACCGTCTCAAGCCCGTAGCAGCCGATCCAGACTCGTTCGAGCTTGGATTTTCGCTGGGAATCTTCACTTGGACAATCTACAAGCTCAACCATCCAGAAATTTCGAAGATCTAACGGTATAACTCCCTAAAAACCCTAGATCTAGGTTCACATTAGTTAGATTTTAAATAGTTTTATGATGTTAGGGTTTTAGCTAAAACGATATATTCCCCATCATTTCTGTTCATCTCTACTCCATGTGTTTAAAATTTCAAGTAAAATGATCGAATCCGATCGAGAGAGAACGAGGCAAAAGAAAATTTCTAGGGGCGTCACTCACGGTTTCCGGTGAGTGTGTACGTTTTCTGGACCGTTGATCGTTCGATCAACGGTCCAGATCGAGCCCTCCCGCGGTCTGATCCGACCCGCGCGTTCGATCTGTCGTTCGAGATCAGTCGTCCGGCGACATCTGAGCCCTCTGATCAGAGACCGCGGAATCAAATCCCACCGTCTGATCTCGTCTCGCATCAAAATTATTTTGAGTAGGTTTTGATATTAATTTGAATTATTTAAGTAGTTTAATAATTTATTATTAATATTTGACTAAATGATTGAATATTTTGAAAATTATTTTTTTTTATATTACTATCAAACTTCATTGGAGATCAGTGGGTCTTTCAACCCCTCAAAGTTTACTTTAATAATATTTTCAATTATTTTTATAATATATATACTTATATATATATATACATTTATATATTTATACATTTTGAATTCTATTTTGAGGCCATACATATTTAAATCTTTAAGTATTTGAGAAGTCACTTGAGATCTTAAATATTGATTGAGCATGTTTGAATAGAAATGAAGGGGATGATTAGTGAATAATCATTTCTTGATTATTCACTAATTTTGTCTTAATTATGTTAATTAGTTAATTGCATGCTTAAGGTGCACACACACCACCTAGTCTAGGTTCTCCTAGATCTAAGGACTTGCTTGTTTGCTATTGTGTATGTATGTCATGCTTATCCAAAGGGTTAGAGGAACTTTGATTTGAACCTATTCAAAACTAGTGACATGATTAAGGACAATAATTAAGGACCCATGTATAGAAAACTTAGAAAAATTTCAATAATTAGGATTCACCTCCCCTTGAGTTGAAATTTTGAACATTTGAACTTAGTGACATCCTCAGCCCTAGAGAAATTTTTATTAATTTTTGAGGTCATTAGGTCCCCTAACTAATTTTCTAAGTCTTAAACCCTTAATTAAGCCTTTAAAACTTCTAAAATTGTAATAAATCCAATTTAAATCCAAAAATTACATATAAACCCTCAAACTGACCAGAATTCAGTCCTCAATCTATGATAATTAAAAGCCCTTTGATTTGACAGCAACCTAAACCCTAATTTAATTTTAAGTGAAAACCAATATTTAATTGAGATAATTTATTAATAATAATATAAAAATCTAAAAATCTCCCAAACACTTGGGGATCCCTCCTTAGGTTGTTCCTGACCTTTGGAGGTGTTTTCAAGAGATTGGGAGTTTGTTTGAAGCAAAATCACAATAGAGACCCTCTAATTAAGAAATTCCTAAAATTCATTAAAATGTCCAAACTTCGATAATTCATAACTAATTCAAATAAAATCCAAATCACCCAAACTCACTTGCATTCAACTCCTAATAAGCTCTAGTATTTATTAAAAATGTTAAACTCCAGAAATATTCAAATATTTCAAAAAGTCAACAAACTGGTCAAACCGTAGTTAAAACTAGTTCAAAACTTCAAACCTTCGCAATAAAATGTAGAAAAATCCGATTTCAACGTACTTACCTTCTAACTGATCGTAGAAAGGTCTAGTATTTTAATAAAATACAAACATTCCAGAATTTGAACTTAATCAAAAAGTCGATTTCAACCCCTTAATTAAATCATTAAAATATTCTAAAAATTCTTAAAACTCGAAATCATTCTAAGACTCCAGAAAATATTAGTTTAATGCTTAAAACACTTAACAAACCCTTCAAAACTCAACAGCCACCCTAAAGTTGAAGTTTATTGGCTGGACTACTCCGGGCTGCGGGGCTAAGTGTCCTAAGGAGGCTGGTTCCTCGAGCCTGGTGGCACAACGCCACGAATGAATTCTAAAGGGTGTCAAACCTTAAAATTGATTAATTTTTAATTATTTAACATTTTACAAATCTCTAATTCAATCACATTAATTTGGTTTATCGGCTGGACTACTCCGGGCTGCGGGGCTAAGTGTCCTAAGGAGGCTGGTTCCTCGAGCCTGGTGGCACAACGCCACGAATCAATTAATGGCAAACTTAAATTAATCAAGCCTTTTAAAATCCGCAACCAACTCCCTTTAATATTAATCCACTCTTTTAATTCCAACCAACTTAAATAACTTAATCAACCCCGTTTGCTACTGGGTAACCCAGGCCTACGAGGCTATTAGCTTAGCCCCAAGGAAGGTGAAATAAACTTCACGGCCTCGGTGTGAAACAAAGGTAGCAACCAATTAACTTTTTAAAATATGTTTAATTAAAATTCTTAATTCATTAATACTTAAATTTTAATTTAAATCCCCTTTTAAATCTTAACAAATCCAAACTTTTAGACAACTTTAACTAATCACCCACTTTAGGATCTATCCCCGCCACACGACCTTTCTCACAATGTTGTGGATGAAATTGCTTTGCTGTGTCTGCTTACTTTTTCTGTACTCTGTGGATAGATTGATGTGTTTGGCGACTAGATTACCCTTAGGGTTAGGTACGATCTGGATGTTGACACAGTTTTCTGCAGGTGGCCACGCTCATGCAGGGCAATATAAAAAGGGGGCAAATCAAAAAAAATGCATAAATATTATAAATTCTTTGCACAGGTGCTTCAGCTGCTAAAGCCCCCAAATCATAAAAAGAGCGTGGCCAGTGTGTTTACTTTCTTTTCTGCTCATATATAACTGCTTGGGAATAACTGCTTTTTATATATTAATTGCTTAGGATAACCCTGCAGGTGAGTCTAGATTTTTATTTTATTATCAATGTAATTTGTGCAAGTGTCAAGTGTTGTGAAAGTCTATTTTGAATTGGGATACATAGATCCAAAGCTTGGATTCCAAAGAGGAAAGGATACCCCTTTGGGGAACACTCCTTTTCCATTTGGAAATCCAAATTTGGATCATACTTTTTCCTTACCCAAAGAGGAAAGAGTGGCCTTTCTCCCTTAAAGGGAAGTGCCCTCTTATCCATTTGGGTAATCCACTACGAAGATTCCAAGAAGATCGAAGAAAAGGAGTCCAAAGAAGAATGAAAGTGAAGATTTGAAGACTTGAAGATTGAGAGTATCCCACTCAAAATAACTTGCGTCATTACTAGGCTTAGAATCCGGGTTGTTGTCAGTGGTGCTCGGCCACTTTACTTTCTGTAATATTCTGGTTTGTAATAAGCAAGGCAATTCGGCCTATGGACATTTATTAATTAATTCGTATATTTGATGTGATGAATTGATTGCCTTTAGGACTACCTGCTTTTTCTTAGTTTTTTTGGCGATTGTGTGCCGCTTTTTTGTTTTTGCCTGGACTCGTGAGGCTCGTCAGGGGTGTGAAAATTTTTATATTCATAACCTTGAAGTCTAAAATTTTAGTGAGTCTAAATAACATAGAAAGATAACGAATCTAGGGAATTAGCCGGGGATCGACCCCGGGGTCGCATGCATATTTTTGCATTACTCTTTCCTTGCTTTAGACCCTTCCCCGCCTGCGGGTAGAGTCCGGATAGTCTGACCTATGAGGACGAGGTGCCGGACCTGGGGAAGTCCAGTCTTCTAAAAAACTATTTTATAAGCCTGTTTTTAAAATTTCAAGCATACTTGATTGGAAGTTGTTAACTAGCATGCATTGCATTAGATACAAACCAAAAGAGTCAAAATTTTAATTGCATCAGTTTAGCATTTTTGCACCCAACATATGTCAAAGGGGCCAATTAAGAAAATCTCTAGATGTCGGCCCCAACTCTCTAAAACCTTAAATACAACGTCCCTACCACTCTTTCATAAAAGACCGAACTCATCTCTTTTAATTCGATTAGGTGGTTAGCTGGCTCCCCAATCCAGGCCGGGGTAAGTCCAGGCATTGCACTACATTAGTTAGGATCGGACGACTGTGGTCCAGTGTCCAAAATAGATTTAGGATCCGGGGCAGATCTTTGATTGTAAGACCCCAAATTTCGGGAATCTAATCCCAAATTTCTAATAAAATACTCAACTCTAATTAAAGCTTCATTTCAATCCTAAAACATAAAGCCCAACACTTAGATTAAGTTAGGATACTTCCGGATGGTTCCGGAATCTCAAAGTATCCCCTACCTCTCTTCCTTTGAATCTGTTAATAAGTGCTCAATTTTGATCCATTCCCTTTTGAGTTTCCAGAATTCACTTCTCTTTTTGATATCACTCCTAGAAACTCTAAACAAAATTCTGCCATTATTTTAATCGAGAGTTTTCGTAGAAGATTTTATCTCCCTACGATGTAATTAACTACGAGGGCTTGCGCTCGTGATAGGAGATTTGGAACCCCACACACACCTGATTTCAAAGAAAAACTCAATTTCTAAAACTTCATTAGATTTCTTTGGGAAAAGTTAAATAACGATCATCATGGTTGCATTAGAAGGATTATCGTTGAATGGTCTCATTTCCCCTTGGGGAGATACACCCTTCTTCGATAAGGCTCTGGATGTGAATGCGATGATCATGTTTCTTGAATATCGTAATTGGGTACTCAGTTGAACTATACTTTGTCCCCTTGGGGCCATATAAAGTTCTTCTTAGAACCCGATCATAGTATTCAAGATGAGTTTACATAATTCTAAGTCTGAACACCGTTATGAAAGTTTATTTTAATCCTTCGGGGTTATATACTCTTTCTAACGAGTTGATTCAACCTTAGAATTAGAACTCAATCTTAATCTTAAAATCCCCAAAGAAAACTAATATTTTTCAAAACCTGTTTTTCAAAATTCCACCAACAGAACCATTGACACTAACGAGAAGAGGTAACATTAAGATTTCTAATCAGATTAGTAGATAAAATGCAACCAATTATTGATAATGATGGTGGATTTCTTAATTATAAATGCTTGTGTAAGGACTATTTTCTCTCTTTCTCTTTCATTTATGATTGCTTCTAATATGAATAAAATTAGAAAAAAAGTGAAATAATTATAATTAAATAGTAATTAAGCAGTTTAAAGTTTGTATAAGACTCTTTGTATTGATGGGGAGAAGCAATAGGTAATTAGATGAATATCCATAGTTATAGAAAATTTTATAAGGGGGGATAAAGTGAGACAAAGGCACATTATCTTTATAGGATTCTAATGACACTATAAGCACATAATAATAACATAATAAACACTATTTCTAAATTATTAAGATCAATATTGAACTACTAACTTGCATATTACAAGTATTCCTAATATTATCTACTCATTCACAATGATCTTATGCACAAGTTGAGTATATTGTGAAGAGATCAAGTGGATACGGTTGTCATCAATGCTTGCAAGCTCAAGTAGGTCTTGGTTAGATGGGTGGATATGGAAAGTATAATATTGGCATTTGAGATCTAGAAACATCACAGTGTCATACTTGGGTTGTTAAATTTGGGGGGGGGGGGGGGGGGGGGGGGGGGGGGGGGGGGGGGGGGGGGGGATAGATGAGCCCAGGCTACTAGCGAAGAAGTTTATAGACTTTTAATGAAAAGTATCAAACCATCAACAAATGACCAAGCATCTCTTTATTTTAAACCAATGAGTTTTTATACATCTTAATGTTTGGGACAAAGTTAAATCTAAGAGAAGATTAATCCCATGTAAAACTATTTTTTTAGCATATCCCTATTAGCTCTCATGAAAGCCCTTATTAACCCATATCTATAAGTTATTATATTTCTTTCTTTCTTATTTTTTTTGATTTGG
>JACXSL010000030.1:0-18000 GCA_019514585.1 Dendrobium officinale
AGAAGTAGAGAAGAAAAGGATTACCTACAGCGAAGATGATCGACGGTGAAGCTAAATCGGTAGAGGCAGGGGCTTCCGAACTGCAGTAAGTGAAGAGAGTTCGGTCTGTGTATGCAAGTGATGATGGCTTGGTGCGAATTTAAGAGTGAGGGCCGGCTATTTGAGAACTGCAGGGAGAAGGAGTTTTGCTGAAGGCGTGCGAATGGGGGAGAAATAGCGGGCTGGGTTGTGCGAACTGGTCAATGGGGAAGCCAAGGGAGTTCGGCTTTTTGGAGTTCCTTGCGAACTGAGAGGGAGGAGGAAGTTTTTGTTCTCTGCAAATGAGAGCATGAGAGTAATCGTGAGCTTTGCGAACTGCAGGATGACCACAGATTCCTTGCGGGCAGAGAGCAAAGGGCTTCGATTTTGTGAACTGCTGAGGGAGTTTCGGTTCTTGCCTGGACTTCACGCGCGTGAGGGAGAGGGAGATCAGAGGTCTTCTTATGAGAGGGGGAAAGAGCAGTTATGCGTAACTGTGAGAGAGAGGGAGACCGGTTCGCGAATCAGAGGGGATGGGGTCGGTGCTGGGAAGTTTTTCCAAAAATGAGAGAGATCGTGTGGGTTTTCTAAAATAATCTTTTCATATGGTTTTAATATTACCATTCTACCCTCTCAAATCTAATTCAATATAAGGATTCAATTTAATTTATATTGTTAAGAGAAAATATTAGGGGTTGATTTTGTTTAAATGAAGTTTTTAATTAATCACATTTTATTAGATGTGGATTCAGGTTTTAATTGGTTTAATCGACCCGGGTTAAGTGATCTCAATTTAGATTAAGTTGAATCAAGTTAAACTGAGATGATTGAGGGTGTTTTTAAAATGAACTGCGTTGAAATTAAGTAATTTTGATTGAATTAATCTCATTTTGATTAAATTAGGTCTGATTAATGTTAAATTTGATTGAATTTAATATTAATTTATTTTAAATGAGTTTGTTTGATTTGAGTCGAGGACAATTGATTTAAGTTGAGTCAGTACTATGTAAGTGGGTATCCACCTAAGGGAAATCCTGCGGGTGCGATATCTACACTAGGCTACGAAAAACCTAGGTACTAGAGTCGATTCTGGGGAATTTGACCTCGAATAATGAGGTCAACAAATGGACCTCCAATAGGCATGATAAACTTGCCAAAGTTTATCGTGCGTATTGGCGTTGATCGAAACGATCAACTAGATCCAAAAATTGAACTTGAAGATTTGAGTATATGAATTGAAAAGATTTTATTATTTTGAGAGAAAGTTAAAACGAAAGTTGACAGAAATTTGGATTGATTGTCTGAAAGATTAAGATTGATTTATTGATCTAAAAGATTATGACAATAATGATGGTTTTAGCAAATAATAACTAAGGAGATTAGTATTATTTAATAGAGCCAAGATATTGAAAAGTTGAATGAGGTTTGACACGAACAGGAATTTTGAATTTGATTTTGATATGATTGAAACCTTTTTATAAATCAATATTAACTTCAAGAATATCAATAGAATGAATAGAAGATGCCGTTGGGGATGCTTATACTTCTCCTCGGGACGAAGATTAGGATGCCACTAGGGATGCTTATTCCTAACTCCAAAGATGCCAATAGCATGCCGTAGGAGGACTTATACCTAAAGACGGATTTAAGATTTAACATTTAAGGAAGAGAAGATGCCGCTAGGGATGCTTATACTTCTCCTCGGAATGAAGATTTGGATGCCACTAGGGATGCTTACTCCTAACTCCAAAGATGTCAATAGAATGCCATAGGAGGACTTATACCTAAAGACGGATTTAAGATTTAACATTTAATGAAGAGAAGATGCTGCTAGGGATGCTTATACTTCTCCTCGGAATGAAGATTAGGATGCCACTAGGGATGCTTACTCCTAACTCCAAAGATGTCAATAGGATGCCGTAGGAGGACTTATACCTAAAGACGGATTTAAGATTTAACATTTAATGAAGAGAAGATGCCGCTAGGGATGCTTATAATTCTCCTCGGAATGCAGATTAGGATGCCACTAGGGATGCTTACTCCTAACTCCAAAGATGTCAATAGGATGCCGTAGGAGGACTTATACCTAAAGACGGATTTAAGATTTAACATTTAATGAAGAGAAGATGCCGCTAGGGGATGCTTATACTTCTCCTCGGAATGAAGATTAGGATGCCACTAGGGATGCTTACTCCTAACTCCAAAGATGTCAATAGGATGCCGTAGGAGGACTTATACCTAAATACGGATTTAAGATTTAACATTTAATGAAGAGAAGATGCCGCTAGGGATGCTTATACTTCTCCTCGGAATGAAGATTAGGATGCCACTAGGGATGCTTACTCCTAACTCCAAAGATGTCAATAGGATGCCGTAGGAGGACTTATACCTAAAGACGGATTTAAGATTTAACATTTAATGAAGAGAATTGATTTCTTTAAAACTTTAGATCATTTCTCTTCATCACAAATGACTTTGACAAAATGTAAATATTTTATTATAGATTAAAACATTTGTATATGTCATTTTCTAGGAGAGAATGGAATACATTTGGAAGAATAAAAATTTTGAACATTTATTGAATTGAAAATTTGTTCCCTTTTTTAATATAGATGATCCTTATAACTTACAAATATTCCACTGGGATTTTGTTCTTATATTGTATCATCATATGTGAAAAAGGGAAACTAATAAAAGGACAATTCTACAGTAGTATTATAGAACATCTCAATTATTTCAAATCTTGCAACTTTTCAATTTTGATTTTCAAAAGTATACAAATCATTTGGACCCAGTATAATATGTGAAATTAAAAAACTTGAGAACAACGTATATTCTGAGAAATTTGTAATTTTATTGCAAAATCATCATAACAACGTCATTACACATAGTATTTTTTAATAAAACGCCCATTGATGGGTAACATAGGATGATCACCCTTACAATCCACCAATTGGTAAGATCCTCCTTGGTAGACTTTCTCCACCACAAAAGGACCTTCCCAGGTAGGCTCAAATTTACCCCCAAACCTTCGATGAGTCAAGATAGGTCTACGTAAGACCAACACAAGCTCTCCTACTTGAAAGGTTCTAGGGCGGACCAATTTATCATGTGCTTGAGCCATACAGGATTTATATAACTCGAGGTTCTATTGAGCCTGCAGTCGCTTCTCTTCTAAACCTTCAAGTTCTTCTAGTCGAAGTCGAGCGTTCTGTTCAGATGTGATACTATTGTTAACTGCAACTCTTAGAAAGGGAAGCTATACCTCTAAAGGGAGAACAGCCTCTACCCCAAAGACTAAAGTAAATGGTGTAGACTGAGTTGGGGTTCTATATGTGGTTCGATAAGCCCACAAAGCCTCACTCAACTTTTCATACCACTGTCGCTTATTGTCCTCTAAGCTTTTGTTTAAAATTCTTACCAACGTCTTATTGAAGGCCTCTGCTAATCCATTCGCCTGTGGATAATAGCCTGTGGAGTATCTCCAATCGATATTATGACGTTTAGCAAAATTATTCAATTTGGTACTTTTGAAAGAGGGGCCATTATCGGATATAATTCGGCGAGGAATGCCAAATCGATATAAAATATGGTCTCTAAAGAACTGGAGAACATTATGAGTTTTAACTTCTCGTAGCGGAACAGCTTCTGCCCATTTTGAAAAGTAATCTGTTGCCGCTAGAATGAACCGATGACCTTTAGAAGAGGGAGGGTCGATAGGGCCAATGATGTCTGTGCCCCAACTTTCAAAAGGCCATGAAGCAATTGTTGGATGTAGGACATTAGGAGGTTGGTGTAGGACTACACCATGTACTTGGCACTGGTGACAACGACGTGCAATAGACATACAGTCGTCAATCATTGAGGGCCAATAATATCCTAACCTTTTAATTTTCATCTTCATTTTAGGACCAGATTGGTTAGCACCACACAATCAGGCATATACCTCGGTCACGATCTTTTGGGCTTCCTTTTTATTAAGACAACGTAACCACAATTGATCAAAAGACCGGTGATACAAAATGCCATTTATCAGCGTATAAGAGAGAGCCCTTCTCTTAATCTGATCTGCAGCAGATTTCTCTTGAGGGAGTTTGTTTTCTTGCAAGTAGTCAATGAAAGGTTTTCTCCAATCAACCATTTTATCATTAACAGCAAGAACAATCTCACCCTTAGAAGGAAAAAATTTATTGATGTATTCCAAGTCTATAGGAGATAAGATTTTGCGACCTTGAACTTCCATAGAGATTGACTCTTCTTCTATACAAGCTAACTCTTTTGCAAGTTTTACAAGGGCATCCGCCATAGAATTTCTTCCACGGGGTACCCTATACAAAGTTACATTTGGAATTTATTCGAGAAGCTTCATAGTATACTGATAGTATGGAAGAAGTTTAGGTTTCAAGACTTTGTAAATACCAGCAACTTTATTGATAATAAGTTGAGAATCTCCAAAGATCTTGATTTCCCTGATTTCTATTGATATTGCTAATTCTAAACCAGTTATTAGAGCTTCGTATTCAACTTTGTTATTAGTGCAAGGCTCTAATAAATGATAAGAATAACGCAACAATCCTTTTTCAGGGGTTATGAAAACCAACTCGATACCGGCCTTCCCTGGGATTACTTCCTGAGGTTCCCCAATCTTTTGTGAAGATACAGCACCATCAAAATATAACTCCCAGGTATTTCCTTCCTGCTCCTCTAAACTCATAATTTGTTCATCAGGGAGATCATCATTTAGAGGGGACTCAGCAGGGATCGGGTGTGCTGCTAAGAAGTCAGCTATGGCTTGACCTTTGATAGCACGTAAGGGTATAAACATGATATCAAACTGGAGTAAAAACATTGACCATTTTGCTAAACGTCCTGACAATGTTGGACGAGTCATTAGGTATTGAAGTGGATTGACTCTAGAAATGAGATTGATTTTATGAGCTAACATGTAATGCCTTAATTTCTGGGCAGCAAAAATCAAGGCTAAACAATGTTTCTCAATAGGTGGGTAATTAGCTTCAGTTGGTAAGAGTCTCCTACTCAAGTAGTAAAGTGAGTTCTCTTTTCCTTCCTCATTAGTTTGGGCTAACAAGGCGCCAAGAGAGTTGTCTAAAGCTGCGGTGTAAAGTATCAGAGGTTTTCCCGGAATAGGAGCCGCTAAGACTGGAGGTGTTAACAAATACTGTTTTATGCTTTCAAAGGCATTTTGACACTTTTCATCCCAATGAAATCGGGCATCTTTCTTACATAAAGCAGCAAATGGTTGACATCTACCAGACAAGTTAGAAATGAATCTCCGTAGATATGCCAACCTACCTTGAAGAGATCTTAATTGGGTTAGACTTTTAGGAGGTGGCATATCTAAGATGGCTTTTATTTTGGAAGGATCAATTTCTATACCTCGGTGTCTCACTACGAACCCTAAGAATTTCCCTGAAGTAACTCCGAAAGCACATTTCAAGGGGTTCATCTTTAGGTCATAGCGGCGCAACCTTTCAAAAACGATTCTCAGATCATGAAGGTGGTCTTCCCTTTGACGACTTTTGACAACCAAATCATCGATGTAACATTCTACTTGTTGGTGGATTAAATCATCGAAGATTCAGGTCATAGCTCGCTGGTAAGTTGCACCAGCATTTTTAAGTCCAAAGGGCATGACTTTGTAACAGAAGACCCCTATAGGTGTTCTGAATGCAGTAAATTTTTTATCTTCAGGAGCCATCTTGATTTGATTATATCAAGATGAACCGTCCATAAAAGAGAAAATTGCATGCTCAAAGGCTATGTCTACCATGAGTTCTGGTATGGATAGCGGGAACTCATCTTTTTGACATGCCTTATTCATATCCCTATAATCGATGCATACGCGAATTTGACCACTTTTCTTTTTTACTGGGACGACACTAGCCAACCAAGAGGGATATTTCTCCTCTCGAATAAAGCCTGTATCGATCAGTTTCTTAACTTCAGTTATCACTTGTTGTTTAATTTCTAAGCGCATGCGTCGTGGGGCTTGCTTGACAGGAATTATGTCAGGTTGAATTTCAAGTTTGTGAACTGCTATTTCTCGAGACAATCCGGGCATTTCATCATAACTCCAAACGAAGCAATCCTTAAACTCTGAAAGTAACTTGACTAAGTTATTTGACTCATCCTCGTTCAATAAGGCACTTATGAACGTCGGACGTGGATTTTCTTCGTTACCAAGTTTAATTTCTTTTAGTTCGTCAATAGTTTATTGGATTTCCTCCTCAAGTTCAGAAGGTGCCTCCTTAACTTGAAAATCATCCGAATCATCTAAAGTTTCTAAACAAAATTCATTAAGATTATCAATGTCCTTTATAAAAAGACGATCAGATCCTACATTGTTAGTAATTACTAAGCAATAATCATCATCATCAAATGGACAAACAGTATTAAAGCCTAGTCCTGCTTTTGACTTTGGTTTATGGAATTTCGTATTCCAAAGACTTTCAAAGGATTGAGCTTGACGTTTAGTCCAAGTAGATGGGGCAAGACCTTGCTCAATTAAATTTTTAACACAATAAGGATACCAATCAAAAGGGAGTTCCACTATTTCATTCATAAAAGGATCATCAATGTGTACATCAGTTTCAACATTTTTGCTAGAAGAAGGAACAAACTTAGCAGTTTTACAATCATCGCTCAAAGCAGGTGAAACTTTAACTGCAAACCGGCTATACTATCTTGCGATAGTGGGGTTAAATCAAAATTCTTCACATATCCTTTAAGTCTTTCATAAGTAGAAAAATCTGAATCATCCTCTATATTTGCCTGAATTTTATCTTCATCACTGTCATTTTCCAAAGAGATCTCAAATTTTGGCCTTTTGTTACTATTTTCATCCTTCAGTACACATGATTCATCATCTGAACCAGATTCTAAATTGATGTGTATCGTAGGGTTTTCCTTTTGTATGTTTTCATACATTGCACTTTTATGATTTTGCCATCCTCTGCCTTTACCTCTCCCTCGTTGGGTCATCCTACCACTTCTTTGTGAGGGAGGAGCAGGATGCCAACGAATGCTATCTTCGAGGAAGGGATATTCTTTATCTCTTTTTTCTTCTTTTTCTTTTTCATTTTTGTTTTCAAGTGCAATTTTACTTTTGGCCTATTTAAGATCTTTGGAAATAACTGTTTGTTTTTTTGGCAAATAATAGGCGGCATCTTCATAAATTCCTACTTCATGAATCAAGAATGGTTGCAAGTCTCCCTTAATACAGTGCTCAGTACCATCTCGGATGTACTTGATGCACTGATGTAGGGATGAAGGAACCATCCTATATTCATGAAGCCAGGGTCTACCTAAGAGAGCATTAAAGGATGTTGGAGTGTCTATAATATGAAACTTAGCTTCAGTTTTAAAATCCTTAATCTCTAACAACAAAGTAACTGAACCCAAAGCCCTCTCGCCATTTTCGTTAAAACCCCGTAAGATCATCTTATCTGAGCTGAGCTTACGG
This sequence comes from Dendrobium officinale, assembly GCA_019514585.1. Taxonomy (NCBI): domain Eukaryota; kingdom Viridiplantae; phylum Streptophyta; class Magnoliopsida; order Asparagales; family Orchidaceae; genus Dendrobium; species Dendrobium officinale. Next base: position 7,502 of record JACXSL010000030.1, read on the forward strand.
ACGTCTATTCTTAAATAGGCAAGAGTTCTTAGAGTCATAATATTAACTGATGCACTAGGATCTACAAGGATACGTGACAATCTGAAGTTATCTATGTTCAATGTTATGTATAGTGGACGGTTATGATCAGCCGTTCCTAAACATAGATCTTCATCAGAAAAGGAAATTTCAGGAACTCCTCTGGAACAAAGAGCTTCATCAGGTTGTGCAGCTGCTAACTGGGCCATGCAAATATCTGGATCTAATAATGCTTTGATTAACGCTTCCCTCATTTCTTTGGAAAGAATCAAGGCATCGTAAATGCTCAGTTTGGCAGGTAGCTTCCTGAGATGAGCTAGGACATTGTAATCGACCTTGGGCATTCCACTCTCAATTGGACTCTGAAAAGGAACAGGTTGAGGTAGAAGAGAAGACTCTGGTTCATCAACAACTTGCTTCCCTTTATCTTCAGAAGAAGTATGAGGTGGTAGTACTTTGCCACTACGAAGGTTGATTTGCACTATCTCTTCAGAAGAAGTGACAGGCAGGTTATCTTCTTCGACCTCAGCTAATTCTGATTTCATTTCTGTTAAATTTTCAGAATCAGACATCTCAGCTTCAATACAGATAGGCGTACCCTTCAAATGAAGAACAGGGACATCACTATCTGAATAATAGCCAAGAGTGTTTTAATTTTTCAAAATCAAATTGATTATGCATAGAATCATTTTTAGATATATTTTTCAAGTCACCGTAACATCATTATCAGAAATAGACAAGATATAAATAGAATCCTTTTTCATTGATTTGATATCATCACACTTAACAAAATAAAAGTCATCTAAGAAAAGAGGATTGAGGATAACAGTCTCCCCATCCGAAGAAAACACAACTCTACTAGATACATCACAATCAACACTACTAAAAGCATCAAAACGATCTCTAGTGTCCTCCTTCTCCTGAACTATAGGACCCTGGCTGACTCGGGCTTCCTTGAGCTCTGAAGGTGGAGTCATCTCTACATCATCTTCTGGAACTATCAGATCAACTTGGAGAGGCTTCTGAGCTCCTAAAGACTCCTGAAGAGAAGAAAAGTAAAGTCTGTTTAGAAATTTCTTTGAAGAACGGGATAAAGCTATATCCCAAGTTGAATCAGAATCTGAAAAGGAAGTAGGAACGATAGGCTCACCAGTCACACACTTAGCTGATCCCTGCCCCGGATCCACTAAGTATTCCTTGGGAATCACTACAGCTCCTAATTTCATATTTTTGTCAAGCATTCTTTAAAAGTGATGCAATCTTCAAGTTGATGGCCTAACATCTGATGGTAAGGGCATTAATTAAACTGATCTGACTTACCCACTTCTTCTGGCCTTCTAGGTGCAGGCAATTTGAAGTCTGGCTTTTTCAGAAGATTTTTGAAGATCTTCTTCAAAGCCTCCTTCTTAAAGGGGTATGTCTTACCAATCATCTCATTGAACTTTTCCCACTTTTCCTTTCTTTCTTCTGGAGTAAGGTAAGGCTGTTGTTGGTTGAATTCTGGCTGAATCCGAAGTGGAGGGTGTTGTGGTGGCGGATACTGTGGCCTTTGATACTGCTGATTATAAAACTGAGGAGGTGACCTTTCTGTCTGAACTTTTATTGGTTGCTTTCCTTTATCCACAGCTGACACCGTCCCAGATTTCTTTTCAAAGACCTTATGGGGTTTCAGCTTCTTAGGGTCTTAAGCGGACAGATCAACCAGGAAGGAGAGCTGTGAAGCTTCATCTTGGAGACTGGAGGCTTTATTGAGCAACTTTTCAAATGTCTTAATAGTAAAACCTTTCAAAAGAAAGGCTACCGGTCCATGAATATTCTTAAGTAGAATCTCAATTGCATGTTGCTCTTGCAATTGAGGTTCACACTTCATGCTCAAGTTCCTCCATCTAAGTATGTAATCAACTAACTTTTCTCCAGGCTTCTGTTTTTCTATCACAAGATCCCCAACTGTAACATGGTGCTGACTGCCTACAAATCTTTTAACAAACATATTTTCTAACTCTGTGAAACTGTGTACTGAACCATTTGGCAGATCTGCATACCAGTCAAATGCTACCCCTAACAGACTACTGACAAACTGTCTGAAAAGCAAAACATCGCTTCCTCCAGCGTTGCAACAACTGGCTCTAAAGTAGGCTATGTGCTGTCTTGGGTTTCCAGTACCATCAAAGATCTTGAAGGAGGGAGGCACAAAACCCTTTGGGTATGGAACTTCATCAAACTCCTCTGGGTAGGGTCTACCTTTTGGAGTATATGACGAGCTCTGTGACTCTGCTAATGCCTCCCTTACTTGCTTTTCTACCATTTGCTTTAACTCTTTGGATTGAGAAACCTTTATTTCTGGATCTTGCTGGTGTTCTTCTATAGTCTTAATCACTTGTTTCTTTCCTACCACCTGAACAGGCTCAGGTTGAGAAGACTCAATCTGTGCTCGTGGTGGTAAAGGCCCTGACTTTGGAAAGAAGCCATAGTGGCCATCATTTCTTCTATCTTCTTCTCCATACTTGAAATCTGGTCGTCTTTTTATTTTAATTGTTGCACAAGACGTTGAGTTAAGTCTGGCGCTATGCCTTCCTCAACTGCAACATCTTGTAATACAGTATCCTCAATCTGTTCATTATACGATGTTGTTCTTGTTTCAACCATAAAGACATCAGCCACTGTATCATCTAGCATATCATCTTTATCTAAGTCAAAGTTCAAAGCCTCTTCCTCATCCAGATTTATGATACTGTCTTTTAGTTCACCTATCATCTCCTCTATAGATCTTCCAGAAACATAGTTGGGATCAACAGGAACATACTTTTCATAGTCCATGTGGTCTGGAGTAGTATTCTTAACCCTCTCCTTCTCTTCAAGTTCACTTTCTATAGGCTTCTCAGGTGAAGCTACTACAAGAGAAGTAGCCTTTTCCTTGGGTCTCCAAACCTTCTTCTCATCAGATGTCGAAGAGGGTTGGTTTGAGGATTCCAACCGCTCTACATCAGGATAAGAAGACGGAGCAGGACCCGTAGAGTGGTGCCTATCTATCCGGGGAGAAGAATGGGTATGAGAACTACGTTGAATCTTACTAGGACTCTGTGGTGGTGCAGAAGAAGGGGACAACTGACGGCTGACTTTCTGTGGAACATGATGGGTACTTTTAAATTTCATTGAAGCATCAGTCAACATAATACTGTCTGTCTTCCTACTGGATCTTCTTGGCTCCCTAGGGTATCCATCAGTGAGAGCCGAGATGGCAGTTGGTTTGAATTTTCTTTTACTATCTCTTGCTCTCAACTGACTTCCTACCCTAGTTTTAATAAGTTTCTGCCTTAAGGTTTCTTCTTCAATCCTATCACTGACCATTCTTTTCATTTTTCTTAAGAATTCTTCTCTAGTCTGTGGAGAACCATCTGCACACCCTTGTAATATAGCCTTTACCAAATTCTGAACGTGTGTTTCTTTACTTTTTGTTGGCTCAGTTGCAGACTTTCTAACAGCAGTAGGGGCTGATCGAGCAATCAACCTCGCATCTTCCTCTCCATCAGCAGCGGAGAGGAGATGGAACCTACTACCACTAAGATGTGGAGAGGTTGGAGGGATAAGCTCATTTTTCTTTGACTTTCCTAGTTTTTCCATTCTTCTTTTTATACGATGATTTTTATTCCTTCTCTGAGTCTTAGTCATAATCGTCGATAAATTAGAAGATGATCCAATCTCAAACTGACTAGGTGCACTAAAAGGGACTGAACTGTTTGCTACCACAACTGACTTGAGTTTCTGATCTTGATTAGATTGCTCAATCTTATCAAACACTGAGGGCTTAGGGGCTACAGGAGCAGTTTGAGACTCGCATCCCAAAGTGAATTCTAAGATAGGCTTCTGATTAGCAATCTCACTAGGTGGAACAATAGTGAACTCAGGTCCACTAACAAACAACTACAAATCCTCAAATCCTTTCCCAAACTTGATTATACTACCCGCATCCCAAATGGATTATAGGACATGTTCATGTTGTCAGACAGGGAGAAAATTAATTTACCCGTCATTTTTCCTGAAATTTAAAAGAGATTTTAATTATACTATGAATAATTTATTTAAATTGCAAAAGTTTAATTAATCCAGCTAATTAAAACAAATCCTATCTCATTTCATACATATTGAGTTATAAAATATAACTGCAATATATAATATTGGGATAAGAGAAAATTTTATTTAGTAATTTAATTATAACTTTGAGATTTTGGACCCAGTGCTAACTTAAACATCAAGCTACAAAAAAAAAGTAACTACAACATTCGAATAAGCACATGGATTTATTTTACAAAAAGGTCATTATAAAGGAGCTCATCATTAGTTTTCTAACAGGGTCCAAAATAAGACCTCTAAAATTTTTTAGATACCGACCAAATTATTCAAGAATAAAATGAATAAAAGAACCGGCGGAAGAAAGGTAGTTACAACTTATGCTAAGCACAAGTATACTACCGACGAAAAGGGTATAAAACACTGCTAAAGATGGAGAGAGGATTGATCCCCAGCGGAGTCGCCAGAAAAACCTTGGTGGGAAAATTTATGTCACCACGCAGATTTTGATTTCCCCTATTTTGTAATCAAATACAGCATTAAGAATAAAGTACAATCTCGAGAGATTGACACAATATTCTATAATGGATTCAATATCAAAATAGGGTTTTGAAAATTGATATTTCTATAATCAAACATAGTTCAAAGAATAACATATCATCTCAAAAGATGAATATGAAATTCTATAGAATATGTTTAAAGATAGAAATATGTTTTTTAAAAAAAGTTTATTTATTCTTTTATTTAGATATGACAAGAAGAATATTATATCATCTTAAAAGACGAACATAACATTCTTCAAGATATCCAAAAGCGAGAATGAATTTTATAAAATTCATCATTTATAAAGTTGAATATAACAAATATAATATTATATTATCTAAAAAGATAATAATAACATTCTACAAGTCTATTCAAAATTAGAAATGAGATTTTAAAAAAAATCTATGTTCCCAAAGATTCTTCCCTTGTTTTATACGAATAAAACAAGGTTTATTTTAGTCTGGGGTTCTCAAATCCCTATAAAGGCAAGCCTCTATAGTTAATTACATCCTAGGAGGGATACTCCTAAGAAAACTCTCGATTAAAACAGTGATTTCATACCCTTTTGAGTACAAAGTAGAAGACAAGGAAACATAAATAGGAATTTTTCAAGGAGAAAGCTCAATGTTGAACATTTATTAATGAGTCAAAGGAAGAGAAGTAGGAGGCATCGGATTCTGAGAAGCTCAGAGATAACCTCAATCTACCCTATGTTGGGCTTTATATTTTAGGAGAAAATTTTATGTTTAAGTTGACATTTTATTAGAAATTTGGGATTATTTTATTGGAGGGTGAGGACTTAAGATCTAAAAAGAATCTGCCTCAGAATCTAAATCTAATTTAGGTACTATAAAATAGTGACCCGAACCTAACTAATGAAGTGCAAATCTGGACTTACCCCAGCCTGGATTGGGGAGCCAACTTACCACCTAGGCGCTTTAAAACCATGTATCCACTCTCTTATGAAAGATAGGTAGGGATGTTGTTTAAGTTTTAAAGAATTAGGGGCTGACATCTAAGACAATTCCTAATTAGCCCCTTAACTTATGTAGGGTGATAAATGTCTAGAAATGCAATTAATATTTTAGACTCTTTTTAGTTTGTATCTAATACAATGCATGCTAATTGACTCAAATGCATAAAATGAATATGAAACAGTTTTAAAATTAGGCTTAGAAAATAGGTTTTTTCCCTAGAGATTGCACAACTTCCCCTTGACAGAACTGCACCCTCATAGGTCAAGTGGTCTGCCAGAACTCACAGGCGGGGAGGTGCCTAACAAGGAAGAGAAAGTATTAATATGCTTATGCTGACTCTCGGTGGTCCCGAGCTTACTTCTTAGATCGTTAGAGTTACTATGTGAGCCTAAAAATTTTTATTTAAAATTACAAGTAGAAGAATTTTAAGCGTACCCTTACAAAAAAATCTCTCCGATTCGAATCCAAGCTAAAACAAAACACGACATGCAAGGGCCCTAAAAAAAGCTACGACACAAACAATGTAAACAAACAAATTAAATAATCCATAATTATAATATCCAATGTCCAATGTACATATTACACCAAGAATTTGCAGAAAAGTAAAGTGGCCGGGCACCACTGACAACAAGCCCGGATTCTAATCCTAAGAATGACGCAAGTGATTTTTAAACTGGGATATACTGTTCCTTGAATCTTTATTTCTTTGTCTTCTTTCTTCAATCTTCTTGTTCTGTCTTTTCTTCTTCTACGAGCTTCTCGGATCCGCCGGGTTCTGGATATCCAAATGAATAGAAACTCATTCCTAAGAGGGGTATTTTTTTTATTTGGATATTGAATCATCCTAATTTGGCTTTCCAAATAAAAGAGAATAATCCTTTAAGGTATATTCTCCTTTCTTTGGATTCCAAATTGGATGTAACATCCCACTTTCAAAATCACTTTCACATTTATGATAATTTTCAAATACATTTACATTTACATTACATTTCACAGAAAAAGAAAGAAAATTTAGACCACCTGCAGGGTAATCCTAAGCAATTTATAGTAAAAATCATCCCAAGCAGTTATATATTTGCATTTTTGAATCAAATCCATCAACCACACTTGGCCACATTCCTTTTTTTATTTGGGGGCTAATCAGCTGAAGCACCTGTAGCACACACACAACACACACATATATATATTATATATATATATATATATATTTATATATATATATATATATATATATATATATATATATATATATATATATATAATATATATATATATATATGTATATATATATATATATATACATATATATATTATATATATATATATATATATATAATATATTATATATATATATATATATATATATATATATATGTATATATATATATATATATATATATATATATATATATATATATATATATATATATATATATATATATAATATATATATATATTAATTAGCCCCCTTTACTGCCTTGCACGAATGTGGCCACCTGCAGAAAATCATATTAACAATCCAGATCGCTCCTAACCTATGAGAAATCTAATCGTTAATCAAATCACAACACAGAGTGCGGTAAAAATAAATAAACAAACACACCAATATTTTACAATCAGCATGCAATAAAAATCGAGAAAAAGCCCGTCATAGTGCAGTAAGGAAATAAACACCGGCCTAACCTAAAGCTAGAGTCGGTTGTCCTAGCAGACAAATCTAAGTGTGTGCAATAAGTTATGTGGTTTTGATATGTCCTAGATCAATTATTATTTAAAAGAAAAGTTTTAGTTAATTAAATTTAATTTGTTAAAAAAAAGGTAAAAATAAAATAATAATAATAATAAATGAATGTCACTAAGTTTTCTATGTTATATGTCCCTAACCTATAGTGTGCATGCATCTTAAGTCTATGTTTTCTAAGACCCGGTCCTTAATTTTTGTCCTTAAGTGTCGCTACTGTTATATAGGATAAAAAAAATATTTGTTATCACAAACCCTTAGGACTTTATGCATGTATAAAAGGAGTTTAGGGATCTAAAAATAAAAAGTAATCCTAATTAAATTGACGTTACTACAGGGACCTAAGGGAATGGTTCACGCACACCACATCAAGGGGTCCCTAAAAGGTTTCCTAAGTTTAGAAATACTCACAGTCACCGGGGGCTACGACCCGGTAGTTCCGCCCGCAGCACCTCTACCCGGTTGGATAGAGGCGACTGACGTCATTAGCTCCTTGTACTTTTGTTCCCTGGATCGGTACCGTTCCTCACAGTTCATGCAAATAAAGAGAAAATAGGGATTATAAAGTTCATTTGATAAATAATAATGAAATAATTGAGATTTACTAAAAATAAAGTCGTACCTTTCTTCGGGCTAGAACATTGGTTCAGTTGCTTGCTTTTTGAAACCTTTACTTTTGGAAGCGTACTTTATATCTTTCCAACATGTATCTTGAGGCATGAGAAAGAGGGAGTAGAAGGAGAGAAAAGAAAAAAAAAAGTTCTGCTTTCTTTAAAACTTTCAACTTCTATGAATCACCTAATTAACATACTCTCCAACACCCACACCTTTCACATTTTCATTTTTTTTTTAAACTTACACACTTTCCACTACAAATTACTTTTCCACATATACATTATACTTTTACTACAAAACTTCACCATTCCACCTATATATTTTCTAATATATACTTCTTCCTTTTAAATCAACCAAACTCCACTTCTCATTTTGTTTTCTAACACATATACTTTTCACATAAAACGATTCTCAATACACATACTATTCACTTATCAATTTATATACAAAGCCACTTCACCTTTGAAACATACATGCACATTTTTCAACTTTTCAAAAAGTCACACATATCATTCCACACACTTCACTATTATACATTTTCTAACACACACCTTTGCTTCCTAACAATCTAACTTTCCATTTTCATTCTTTCATACACTTTGTTTTTCAACACAAATACTTTCACATTTATCCTTACCTTGATCTTACAATCCAATCTTTCTCTCAACTTTTCCCACTTTTCAATTTTCAAAGTACAGACCTTTCACCTTTCACCTTTCAAATATCACATTATCACTTTTCAAAGTACACCCACATCTTAATCTTTCAAAATCTACAAACTTTTCCATACACACTTCCCACAAAAATAAATATTTTACTTTTCAAAAAAACACTTTATACATGCCACCCTCCACACAAATCACCTTTCTTATACAAAACCTCTCCAATGTACATTTTCACCTTTACATATACTCCACATTTTGACCTTTCAAAAATATAAAATTCGTTTCACTTCCTACTTTCAAAACAAACACCTTTTGTTTTCTAAAATCTCAAAAATTCAATTCTCAAACTAAATACACTTCTCTCTTAACAAGCATTTGCTATTACTCATGAAACGAAGGAAAAACTTATACAAGTCTCACGCCATCTATTCTCTTATTGAAGTTGTATACATGGCATTTAAAGTGAAAAGTATTAAACATATGTATATTTCTCTACTGAACATTAAGCTCATGAAGTTTCCAAACATCACATCTTACAACTCTTATTGTTTCAAATACTAAAAGCTCTTATTGTTTCAAATGTATATTTCCAATCATATGTATATACTCTTATTGTTTCAAATATATATATATATATATATATATAATAATAATAATAATAATAATAATTAGTACAACAATGCCAGTGAGATCAAATTGAATAAGTATATGATTCTACTTGTTGTGAAAAATGAAAAGTAAGGTAGCCAATAACATTTCCTGATTAAAAAAAAATTGCGGTTAAAGATTACAATTATTTTGATATCAATATGAAATAATAAATATCGAAAAGCATATTATATCAAACCAAATACAAGTCGCATCATATGGAAATCCAGAGAATTATGTCTATTCTTTTAATAGAATAAAATGGAGAATGGAATAAGAAATCGAAAGCCAATCCAAATCTAAATAACACTTCTATGACATAACCATTCATTCTAAAAAAAACGGATCATAAATGTCAAGAGGAAGAAGTAGAGAAGAAAAAGATTACATACAGCGAAGATGATCGGCGGTGAAGCTAAATCGGTAGAGGCAGGGGCTTCCGAACTGCAGTAAGTGAAGAGAGTTCGGTCTGTGTATGCAAGTGATGATGGATTCGTGCGAATTTAAGAGTGAGGGCCGGCTATTTGAGAACTGCAGGGAGAAGGAGTTTTGCTGAAGGCGTGCGAATGGGGGAGAAATAGCGGGCTGGGTTGTCCGAACTGGTCAATGGGGAAGCCAAGGGAGTTCGGCTTTTTGGAGTTCCTTGCGAACTGAGAGGGAGGAGGAAGTTTTTGTTCTCTGCAAATGAGAGCGTGAGAGTAATCGTGAGCTTTGCGAACTGCAGGATGACCACGGATTCCTTGCGGGCAGAGAGCAGAGGGCTTCGGTTTTGTGAACTGCTGAGGGAGTTTCAGTTCTTGCCTGGACTTCACGCGCCCGAGGGAGAGGGAGATCAGAGGTCTTCTTATGAGAGGGGGAGAGAGCAGTTATGCGTAATTGTGAGAGAGAGGGAGACCGGTTCGTGAATCAGAGGGGATGGGGTCGGTGCTGGGCAGTTTTTCCAAAAATGAGAGAGATCGTGTGGGTTTTCTAAAATAATCTTTTCATATGGTTTTAATATTACCATTCTACCCTTTCAAATCTAATTCAATATAAGGATTCAATTTAATTTATATTGTTAAGAGAAAATATTAGGGGTTGATTTGGTTTAAATGAAGTTTTTAATTAATCACATTTTATTAGATGTGGATTCAGGTTTTAATTGGTTGAATCGACCTAGGTTAAGTGATCTCAATTTAGATTAAGTTGAATCAAGTTAAACTGAGCTGATTGAGTGTGTTTTTA
>JACXSL010000127.1:0-23603 GCA_019514585.1 Dendrobium officinale
TTTTTTTTTTTTTTTTTTTTTTTTTTTTTTTTTTTTTTTTTTTTTTTTTTTTTTTTTTTTTTTTTTTTTTTTTTTTTTTTTTTATTTTTTTTTTTTTTTTTTTTTTTTTTTTTTTTTTTTTTTTTTTTTTTTTTTTTTTTTTTTTTTTTTTTTTTTTTTTTTTTTTTTTTTTTTTTTTTTTTTTTTTTTTTTTTTTTTTTTTTTTTTTTTTTTTTTTTTTTTTTTTTTTTTTTTTTTTTTTTTTTTTTTTTTTTTTTTTTTTTTTTTTTTTTTTTTTTTTTTTTTTTTTTTTTTTTTTTTTTTTTTTTTTTTTTTTTTTTTGTTTTTTTTTTTTTTTTTTTTTTTTTTTTTTTTTTTTTTTTTTTTTTTTTTTTTTTTTTTTTTATTTTTTTTTTTTTTTTTTTTTTTTTTTTTTTTTTTTTTTTTTTTTTTTTTTTTTTTTTTTTTTTTTTTTTTTTTTTTTTTTTTTTTTTTTTTTTTTTTGTTTTTTTTATTTTTTTTTTTTTTTTTTTTTTTTTTTTTTGGTAAAATTTAATTTTGTGGTTTTTTTTTTATGTTAATTTTTAAAATTATTCGTTTTTTTCTCAATTTTTTAAATTTTTTTAATTTGTTGTCTTTATATTTGTGGTTAAAATTTTTTGAAAATTAAATTTTTTTTGGTTAAGCCTAAATTTTTTATATAAATTTATAATGGTTTATGGTTATTTTTTATTTATTTGTTTTTTTTTTGGAAAAATTGATATTATTATAATATTATTCCTTTTTTTGATTCCTTTAGGTTTTATGTTTTTATTGTGAAGATTTTATTATAAAATAAATATTGGTGTTGTTTTGTTAGCTGGATTATAGAAAAAATAAAATATTTTTTTTGTATACTAGAGGGGTAATAAGAAACTTTGTGGGGGTTTTATTTAACCCTCCTTGTGTGGTATTGTAAGAATTGGAATTAAATTTTCACCCTAAATAATACTTGAGGTAGAGAAACCTTGAATTAATTTTCCAAAACAAAGGTTTTTTTTTTGGTAGATAATAACTGTTGTTTAAATGTTTGGGCCTGTTTACTTTATTTATAAAAGTAACCAAAAAGATTAAACTAAGGACACATGGAGGGAAATTAAGTTTGCAAGTTAATTAGAATGAAAAATATTTTTGAAAATTAACCCAATATGATAAGTTATTATTTAACTACCTTACAAACAAATTTGATCATTTCTCTTTTACAAATTCACCACACCTCTGGCTTTTTCCACAAATATCCAAGCTCTATTTGGGTCTCAATGGATTCTAATAGAAATCCCTTAACAATCAAAAAGACTTTTTCAAAGTTTAATAAGTAGCTTAAATACAAAGATATTAAAAAAACCCCAAAAAATTTTAAAAATTTTTTCTTTTTTAATTTAAAATAAGGTATGATTATGATTGTACATTTTGTAAATATCAAAATTAAAGTTTAAATTAAAATATCTGTTTAGTTTTTTATTACAATAGACACAAGTTTGGTTTGATTTTTTTTTTTGTATGGTATTTAAAAATAAATTTTCATGTATGAAGTATATTAATTGTGGTATTACAATAAAAATAAATTCAATCAAATAGAATTTTCATTCAATTTATTAATTGGTGGTAATCAAATATCATTCATAATAGAAAATTGAGTCATAATATAGTATGAATGCAAGTTTATTCATTACAATATGGATATTAAAAGTATAAAATTTAATAGTGATTTGTTTTGTAAAACTAAAATATTAGATTTATAAATATTTAATAAATATTATACAATAATTGGTAATTGTATAATATGAGTTAGTTCATTTTTTGAAATTTAAAAATATTGGTACTATTTGTTATTGTAGTGGAATTATTCGATTTCTATTGTTTGTGTCCGGGTTTAATTTGTCAAATTGTAATTAGTAATGTATTAAAAGATTGTTTAATTTTAAATTACAATTTAAATTAGTTTATTTAAATTAAAATCCCTATTTCTAATATTGGATTATGGTAGAATGATAAAAATCTATATAAGTATGGTTTCTAAAAAAAATTAAATCACTAAAAAGTAAAAAATTTTCCTCTTTGGTGTGTGTGTATGATTGATAAGTAGGTTTTACACTTTTTACAGGAATTTTGACCTCAAGAAATATAAAAATTTTTAAATCAAAAATGTTTGGGGTCTGAGGGGGGGGTGAAAATAGAGTCAAACATATTCTACCCAGTCTTGAGAGTTGATTACCTTTTTGCATGGTGTGGGAGTGACCCATATTTGAAATGTTTGTGCACAAGTGTAAATATTCAATAATTTGGTTTGAAAATAATGTTGAATTATAATTATATAATTTTTATCATAACAAAGCATTTGGCTTGCGGAATTTGGATTGCACAACAAAAATATTCTCAGTCCCTTGAAAACCTGTTGATTGTGTGGATTTTCCTTACCTGGTTCTCAGTCAAACTTTTTTTTTCTTTTTTTTTTTCTTTGGGGTCTGGTGTTGTTAGCCTTTCTTCAACACTTTTTATTTGTTTATTTTTTAGTTTGATTGTTTTTGGGGACTTTATGACACCCTCTATCAAATGGAATTAATGAGATGTTAAAAAAATTGGGGTTGACCCAAGGAAAACCCCTATTTTTAATTACATAATTTTTTATTTGTTTAGTTTTTTTGTATATATCATATAATACGATCAGTTCAGTTTGTCCTTATCTTATATTAAACAATTTTAGTGTCAGTACGATCAGTTTCAAATTTTTTCAATAATTTTTTTAGGTATGATCTAAGGTTCGTATAATGGATTAGGTTAATTTTATAATTAGTTCTTATTTTTTTTGTTTCGAGACCATGAAGATTGGCCCCTATGTAATTAATTATAATATAGTTGTAACTCACCGTTAGGTTTGATAGTACAAATGGTTAGCTTTAATAACAATTACTAATTAAAATTAATTCAAAAATTTGAATTGCATAATCCTTATAAAGGGATTTAAGTATTTATCTATATAATAATATGCATTATGCTATAATTAGAAAAAGTTTATTTAAAATTTCAAAATATATTATAGAAAATAGATTCTCCTCCAATCCTCTTTTCCTGACTAGTAGATCATTAGGTTGTTGAGTTGGCAATTGAATGGATTCTTTCTTTATAAACTATATGGCTCTCAACTCTAACTTAAGGATTTAGAAATATTACGTTCAATTAATAAACAGGTTATCAGGGCGTGGTTTGCCTCTAAATAAGCCTCATAGTACACTTATAGAAAGTGAAACACTTTCTTCTAAAAGTCTTAACAAAGTTCCGGAGCATTACCTGGCTATGACCAATAAGGCTTCTAACCAAATATTGCATTTCAATGTTTTGCTTCCCTATAGTTATAGCCCTCAAAAATTCATCCTATATTTTTTCTTCTAGTAGAAGATATAATAAACTAGTCTTGAAACATCTCAGTGAACTTTTCTTCTCCAAGATATCAAATTTTTGCAAAGATCTTCCGTGAAACGCTTCTTTTTTCTAATCCTTACCACCGATGTTCAGCTTTTCCATCCAAGAAAAAACTAGCTAATTGAACTCTACTATTAAGTAGGACATCGTATCCCTTTAAAATATCTTCTCTATTCTTTTAACTCAATCCTTTTCCTCCCTAGGTTCCACTTCCACCCTTTTACCTTAGAGTTTTATAACGTCAAAAATACTTGTACAGTGTATATCAGTATCATTGGTGATCTAACTGCAGACATTTTGCTCCAAGCCTCGCTCATCAAACTATACTTTTAACCCAAGAAATTGAGCATAGAACAAAAAAAAGATACCGTTATATACCTTTTTTTAGTAGATTTAATAAACTCTAAATCTACCCATCTAATCATTTGTGGCTCTAATAGATGACACGATATTAACACAGAATACACCACATCTAAAGGATAGAAGTACATGAAAAACAAATGAAATGAACACATAATACGACCCAGCAGCTCTCCAGTTTCTAATTACACATTAATCCTATGGCTTTATTACAATCAAACTTCTCCTAAGCCATTGCTTTGGGTCTAATAGCTAGAACTTCTATCACACCACTAAGAATTAATAAACCCCATTGTATAGATATTTGGTTGGGTCCTACCATGTTAAATGGTGACATCATAGAATCTCAAAGACTACTTGGACGAGAACTTACATAAAATTTAAAATAATTTTACACATTAAATAGCCACTAATACTTCAATTAAATTAAATAGATAAATACTCATAAATCAAAAACTTTTTTCATTCAACTCCAAAGAGTATTTATACCATAAATATATCATTACATGACAAATCAGTACAACAAACGACACAAATAATATAGTGACAAAAAAGAAAAAGTCATGATATTTTAAAATACCAGCAAACACACATAAAACCAATATCCAAAATTTTTATCCACTTCATAGCAACCCTAAAACCCCCTCCACACCCCACCCTCTTTTATTTTTCTATCTATCATCCTAACTTGAAATAGATACAAAAATAAGGCATGTGCACACAAGTTCAACATACCACATTGAACAATCTCTATCCAAGTCTTTAATAATAATTATCCGACACAGAAATAAAAAACATATAACATTGAGAGCAAAGTAAATTCAGTACATTAATTATATTAAGTTTACAATAGAAAGTGGTATATAGGTCCAACACGAGATGAGTCTTAGAAATAAATACCATGCCCACAAATATAGGAGTGGGTTCTTTTTAAAGAATTAATCAAAATAATAAAACAATATAGGAAGATAGAATAATAAGCCACGTTCATATACGATAATCTCAGAATAGTAACAAAATTTCAAATCAGCGTCCTTAATATCCGTCACAAGGAGATAATATAATTCATAATTCGGACCATTATAACTTCATGGCTAGCTTAATCGGCAGATAACCAATTCCTTATGACTCTCAAAATGCATAGCCACAACAAATATTAAAAGAACGTTTCTTACTAATTGAGACTCACTAATAGACGTTTGCAGCGAAACATCCTCTGATCCATCAACATGTCATACAGATTTCTCCACATTCACACGATAAAAATACACACACTCTGCGGCATCGTCGCGCCACACTCTATAAAACACCACGTTAAGCCAAAAACACAAGCAACAACAAACCCCTCACAACCCACACACAAACGCTACAATTCAGAACGTGTTTCAATAAAAAACACTCCAATCTAAAACTCCCATAGAAAATCAAACTAAGAGAGTGCAAGCTTCACACAATGACTCATTTCTGCTTAGAAATAAAATAAGCATATTAAAGATTTGCCATTCATAGCTTTTTGTGATAATAGGATGACATACAAAAAGACAATTTATCATTTTAAAGTAGTTTGTATAACAATATTCCAAACAAGTTGCGCAACATAAAATTCAACGAACAACACAACTATATTGACAAAGCTATTAAAAAACTAGGAAAACTCAATACTCAGAGTGTGTAATACCCGCTAATATGTTATCATACAATAAGAGAAATACACAACATTGCAAACAAAGTACCCCCCAAGAGCACACCAGAAAGCCACAGACACGATCCGTGCACCCGTACAGGACAACCTGTTATACGAGGTCTGGACTTCATCCGCCGGAAAGCAATGGTTCGAGGGGGGGGGGGGGGGCGTGGGGGGGAGGGGGGGGGTGGAGGGGTGGGGGGGGGGGGGGCGGAGCGGGGGGGGGGGGTGGGGGGGTGGGGGTGGGTGATGTGGTGAGGGGTCGGGGGGGGAGGGGGGTGGGGGAAGGGGTAACCTGCCGGTTATCACCGTAGTTTCCGGCGTCATGCTACCGGCCTCATCTATATCTCCGCCAGGTTTATATGGTGCTGTCGATAACTTTTTTTTTATCCGACGTATAAGTTGCGCCGGAAACAGTTCCGGCGCAGTTTCCCGACGCATTACCTGGCGCATTAAACGGTTTGTTTTGCCGACGTGAAGAATATGAGAATTCCGGCGCCTAAATGCGCCGGTATTTACCAGATCGTAATAATGCGACGGTATTTTAACCAGTGGCGGATAAGTCCTCTGAAGCTCGGAGTTTGTCGCCATCGAAATCCAACCCACGAGGCTTATTTTACGACGCAATTGTTGCGCCGGTAATTACCTGGCAAGAATGATCCGCCGGACTTGTCGACGGTAAAGTGTCCGACGGATCAATTTCGCACGTTACGTACGATACATTTTCATTTGTATCGTCTTTTTTCCGACCAGAATACTAATGGCGCCAATTAAATCCACCGGGATGCCTGTAGCATTTGCCAAAAAAAAAAATTGCCTTCCCAGTCCAACAATCCCATTTTCCACACCTCAAACCTATCAATTCTAACACATACAAAGTTCCACAACAGTCCGTTACTTCACACAATAATATTATAACAGTTTCACAAACAGTATTTAGCACTAAAAATCAACTGATAAACATCATATTAAAAGTAATTGTCCAATAACATAAGTTCACATAAAAATACAAGTTCATTTCAACTAAATTACACTACTCTGACTCCGTCGACTGCCTCCTCACAGGGTGGAGCTACGTCTTTTCCACCATGGTTGCTCCCTCTTTCTTATGGCTTTTCTAAGAGTAAAAAAATATATGGGATTTATATATTTCTAATATTTCATAACATAATATTATGTTACACTTATTAATGGAAATGATTGCTCAAGAGTCACAAATCTCAGCCTTGCATAGTCTACTATTCACTAAAGCAAAAAGATATGGAGTAATGATGATCTCCATAATCCAACTTTACCTTCAACTCCCTCTCTAGTCTTATCAACAAAGAAGAATATCATTAACCAAAAGCATGCACCAAGGTATATCCTAAAGAAAATGTCTAGTGATAACAAGAAGAATATCATCCATGACTAAAGCAAAAAGATATGGACTTAAGTTTACCTTCAACTCCCTCTCTAGTTTCTAATCAACAAGAAGAATACCATAAACAAAAAGCATGCACCAAGGTATATCCTATAGCAAATGTCTAGTGATAACATCCATGACTAAAGCAAAAAGAGTTATGGAGACTTAAGCTTATACCTTCAACTCCCTCTCTAGTCTAATCAACAAGAAGAATACCATCAAAACAAAAAGCATGCACCAAGGTATATCCTCCAATAGCAAATGTCTAGTGATGAAACATCCATGACTAAAGCAAAAAGATATGGAGACTTAAGCTTACCTTCAACTCCCTCTCTAGTCTTATCAACAAGAAGAATATCATCAACAAAAAGCATGCACTGAAGGTATAATCCTCTAGCAAAAAATGTCTAGTGATAACATATCCATGACTAAAGCAAAAAAGATATAAGACTTAAGCTTACCTTCAACTCCCTCTCTAGTCTAATCAACAAGAAGAATATCATCAACAAAAAGCATGCACCAAGGTATAATATCCTATAGCAAATTAATGTCTAGTGATAACATCCATGACTAAAGCAAAAAGATATTTCAAGTTTACCTTCAACTCCCTCTCTAGTCTTATCAACAAGAAGAATATCATCAACAAAAAGCATGCACCAAGGTATATCCTCTAGCAAATGTCTAGTGATAACATCCATGACTAAAACAAAAAGATAGCAAAAAAAAAAAAAAAAAATGCAAATACCTTGGTGCATTGCGAAGTTCGATTGAGAGAGAGGGAGATGCTCGGCGGCGGGCGGACCAGGAGAGAGGGAGATGCTCGGCGAAGTCCGGTGACCGTCGGCGGCGAAGTTCGATGACCGTCGGCGACGTCAATCTTCGGCCAGCGACGAACGACGACGGAGGGCGACGGGCGAAGGAGGCGAGGTGAGAGAGAGTAGCGAAAAGAATGACGGCCCAGAGGGCTCCGATTCGCATTTTAGGGCTTTTTAGCGGCGGCCTTTCCGGCGGAGGGTTCCGCCGGTAAATTTTACCGGCGGACAATGCGCCGGCAATTTTTCGTTGAGTTTAAATAAGCCGGCGCATAATCCGCCGGAACGGTTTCGTTGAGTTTAGAAGAACGTTTCCGCCGTAATCTGCGCCGGAAATAATCCAGAGCCCTTTTCACCGGAGGTATTTCCGGCGCAATTGACGCCGGTAAATTTCCGGCGTCCGTTCCGCCGGAAATGACGCCGTAAACTTTACGTCGCATCATTCCGCCGGAACCCTGCGCCGACAATGCCCGGCGCATGACGCAAAAAAAATCCGCCGAAAATTCCGACGGTAATCACGTGTTTTCTCAAAATTCGAGTTGACCCACATCTAATTTTGACCTGAAATGATCCATTAAGTATATTTTTTTCTTAAAATTTTTTATTTGGTTGCATGATTGTAATATTTTTTATTCTAATAAATCTAAAATCTATTATTAAAAACTTTATAGAATTATTTTTTTTAAACAAAATTGGGTTATAAAGTCAAGTTAGGGGGCATTAATTCGGGTTGTTGGTAGGGTTCATAAATTCGCGTTTTTGACGCCATTTTATGAAATGGGTTCATGTTGACTGAATTTGGGTCTGGTCAATTTCAGTTTGGAGCGAACTTCGACACTTTTACTCGACCTTTTTGAAAACCACACCCTAAGGAAAACAATATCGATGTGTTTATAGTCCCCAATACCAAATGTTCTTTATCACTCTCGCAAGGAGAATATCAGTTGGTCAATTTTAATATCGATGTTTTGTTATATATTTGCTTAGTATTACTAACAATGTAAATTCACGTATTATTAGCAGATTTTTCAGCAAAAATTTTGCTTAGTTTCCAATGGATTTTGAAATGTTTCTAGCAGAAAAAATTTTTTCCCGTAAAATGATCGTCACAAAAATCTCCTTGTTTCTGTTTTTTTTTCCCGTTGGAATAAACTTGTTAAAAGCTAACAACACCACCCTTCCTAAATCTCCTGCCCATCCTGCCCAATCACCCCCGCTGCCAGGAGCTGCCAACCACGCATCGTGCTGCCAAGATGCCTGACAGCGCCCATCCTGCACTGCTGCCGCTTACACACGTTATGGCGCCCATGGGATTTGAACACAACACTTGTTAGATTTTAAGTACTCAACCACTTTGTTCTGAACAAAATGTATTATTAAGCAAACTCTTTTTATATTTAAATAAAATAACACATAAATAAAATATTTAAATAATTTAAAATAAAATAATAAAATGAATAAATAATTAAAATAAGTTAATAAGTTAATAATTAATAAGTTATTAAAATAACAAATAAGTTAATTATAATTTAATAACTTATTTTAACTATTTAAGTTAATAACTTATTTAAGTTATTATTTAAGTTCAGTATTAATTTAAAAACGAATTTTAAAATAAATTAAAATTAAATATTTTACTTAGTAATTAAAGTAAGTTGTTTAATTAACAATTAATTAAATTAATAATTAATTTTAATAAGTTATAATTTTTTGAATTAATTTAAAGTATGAATATATAAGTTTTTTCAAAAAATTATAAAAAATCTATTGGAAAAATCGTTAGAACTTCGCTGGAAAAGCTGCTTGATAAATTGGTAGAAATATGTCATCGTAAATCCGTCAGAATTCTGGCCGGAAAGCAGTTGGGAAAGTAGTCCGTTGGAAATCGGCTGGAAAATCTATTAGTAATTCGGCGATATTTTTCTGTAGTGTATAATTGATTTCCTTTTCGGGATGATTTAATGTAATTGAATTGAATTGATTGAAATTTAGCTATGAAAATTCAAATCAAATTTATTTAAATGTGTTTGATTTGAATTTAATTTTATTATTATGTTTGATTTGACTTTTATGAATGATTTTGGGATGATTAATTTGATACTTTTTCTTAAGTTTTAATTTTTATGTAAGTTCATTATAAGTATTTTAATAATGATTTGAGAGTTTTTAGTTTTCTATCCTATTAATAATTTTATGTAAAATTTTTTATGTAAGTTTTCTATACATAATAATAATTTTTATGTAAATTCTTTTAATTTAAGTATCTATGTTAGTGCCACACAACAAATGTCATAAAGTATGCATAAAAACAATCATGCATTATGCAAAACAATATATACTAAAATTCATGTCATTCACACTTAGCATATAATTAATCCCAATTTTATAAAAATCACCATAGGCATTATCCACTTAAAATAATTTTTTATATGCTGAAAATCATGTTGATTTATTAAGCATTCTTGTACACAATACCTGAAAATTTTAATATGATGATTTTGCAATCTTTCAAATAAAAAATGACCAATGTATGAATCAATTTTGAAAAAAAAAAAAGATCTAATTGTAAATAACCTCGAACTTAAAAAGAATTTGAATCTATATAGATTTTAGTATATATGAATTTAATTTATTTAACTAAATTAATACATGAAAAGTCCAAGATGAATAAACTCTTATCACATGTGAAAGGACAAATTAGTTTTTATATATTAGATATCAGAAGAGCATTGCAATAATCAACTCCTGATAAAAGAACGATTATATACCTTACTTTGGAGAAGGCAGCAAACTGATGCTGAAGCTGTTAAATCTCCTTACACCACATACCGCTTCTCATCTCTAACCACAACAAGCCAACTTTCTCCTTTTAACAAACAAAAACCACCCCCCTCATCTGCTAATATCATTTGCACGTCTTTCAAGAACAAGCATGATTCCACATCGACGACTCATCATCCCAGTAGAATGTTGGAGCACAATGTAGCCAATATCATCACCGCTAAACCATCCATTTTTCTTCTATAGTTTCACTCATAGAAGTTACATTCTGGGAGCATCCTCCTATGGTTAGCGGCTTTTTGAACCAAGCAAATTCCCACTTGATGTATGAGGTAGATAAAGAATGATATTTTTTGGAATTAATAACACTTGGGCTGTTTTGCTCTTAAGACCTATTGGTATCAAACCTTCTTCCATGATTTCTCCCAACATCACTGAGATTCTGACCAACCACACTCAATTATACTTCAGAGAACTGATCACCACCGGTTTCTTTGATCGCATCACAGAGCTTCTTAATTTGTTATTTTCATCATTTCTAAGAATAGAATCAATTGGGAAAGAATTTAAGATCAGAACCAATTATAATGCGCCAATGCAAACTTATGCTGCTTTGCTTTGGTTTCTTCATTGATGGCAAAAATCCTAAGAAATTTGAGTTTCACGGTTCTCGGTTATAATAAAAATCTTAACCCACTCAAGAAGAGCAATAGTAAAAAGTGCTAGCAATGGCTAATAGAATGAGGAAGGAGCAATAGAACAATTACTAACATTGTATGGTTCCTTCCTTCCATGCAGTCCGAGCACAATTCTTAGACAGCCTTATCTCTCGGGCTTTGTGACTGCCTCAGGGTTGGCGGTGCTGAGGAAGGACGAGGAATGTTCTGAGGCTTCCATCCCATCTTATTTGCTGCCAATTTCGTCAACTCCTATCCGATCTTCTTCTTGATTGCATTGAGAGAATAGCAGCGAGGGCAATATTTCTTTTTTAAAGAAAGCACCTGCTGTTTGAAAATTTAAAAAAAATCGAGTGCAGAGACAGTTTTTCATCTTTCGCGCTCACTTTCTCTCTTTTCGCAATCGTCACCCTCGGGATTTTCTGATCCTCCGATTTCGTTGCCGGATTGTTAAGGTAAATTTTTTTTTATTTACTGTATAGCTACAGACAACATTCTTCTTGCTTCTGAATTCCTTTGAAATTCAAAAAGTCAGCTAAAAGGAAATTGATGTGTGCCAAATTAGATATCCGTAAGGCTTTTGGTTCCGTTTCTAGAGATTTTATTCTAGCCAGGATGAGACAAAAAGGCTTCCCTCCAATTTTTATTCAATGGATCAAAGCTTGTATCATGGGATTTTCACTTCTCTATTTGTATAGATGGAGCTTTTGGAAGGATATCTTCACTCCTACTCAGGTATCAGACAAGGATGCCCCCTCAATCCTTATTTTTTCCCATATAGCGATGGATGCTTTTACTTGCATGATTGATAAAATCCTACTTCTCAAGATCGATTTATTGGAATCCAAATGAAGGATATGCAGCTCTCTCATCTTCTGTTACCGCTGACGACCTTCTCATTTTTAGGGAAGCCTCAATTCATTACTGTGAAGTCCTTGGGGTTGTTTTTAAATTCCTTTGCTAAGGTTTATGGATTAATGATTAATCATGAGAAGAGCAATCTCTTATTATTTCCAATTTCATTTCTAACCCTTTGGCTATTTGTGTGGCTCTTAATAAGTCTTCTTTTTGTGCGAAGATGACCTACCTTGGTATTCCTATATCAGTCAAAAACTTTGCAATGCTGATCTCCAACCTCTTATGCAATCCATCTCTAATCATCTAGCTGGTTGGAAAGCGAGATTGTTATCCCTTACGGGTCATCCTCAATTCCTTAAATATACGGTTTGCAATACTATTGCCTACTCGATAAGGGGTGCCATAATACCCAAATCTTGCATTTAAGAGTTTAAACAGAATGTGTGCTATATTCCTCTATTTTGGAGACTTGGAGGCCAAAAAGTTGCACCTTATATCTTGGAAGAGAACCTGTAAAACCTAAAAAGTATGGAGGGTTGGGTATTCCAGATTTACATGCCCTTCAATTTACAAGTTTTTTGCTCGCTGATTTTTCAGATTTTACAATTCTAAGTATATCCTGTTTACTTATCTGCATTCTAAATATGGTACGCCTTGGACTCCGTTCAGTGCAAAGCTTCTCCTTTTTGGAGAGACATTGGGAAAGTTGCCCTGCAAATCTCTTCCAGCATTCATTTTGCAGTCAAACCTAATAGTAAAATTGCTATGTTATGGGATCCTTGGATCGGTGGTAGGTCTTTATTATCCGCTCTTAATTTCAATTTACAACTCGGAAATTCATATGTCTCACCAAGCCACGGTCTCTGATTTCTTGGTTGAGGGCGGTTGGCTTTTTCCGAACAACATTCAAGAGGTCTTAATTCAAACTTTGGGGCATATTGGTATAAATCCTGAATCTAAATTTACTTTTTTATGGAAAGATAGAAAGTAGCATTGTTTCTCTTCATTTATAAATTTTTATTCAGGGGAGGAAGCTACTTGTGATTTGCATAAAATTGTGTGGCACAAACATCATGCTCTTAAATATTCTATATACACTTGGATTGCGGCTAACGCTGGGCTTAAAACAACGGAGGAACTAAATAAGAAGAACATTATGGTGCATCCCATCTGTCTTCTATGCTCCTCCCACAATGAGACTAACTTCCACATTCTTTTTGAATATGATTATGCTTTCTCGGTTTTACAAAAACTGATTACTTTTTTGGGAGATTTCCTTTTGAGACCTCGACTCTCTCAAGTACTGCAATTCCTGGGTGATAGGGGCTAGTTGCTTAAAAACCAAAAAGAATTTCTCATGCTTACTATTTGTTGTGCCACATACTATCTTTGGAGGGAAAGGAATGAAAGGAGATTCAATTTTAAATTTAGAAGTGCCTCAACTTTATGTTCTATCATCAAATTAGCGGTAGAGGAGAAGTTATCCACATGGAAGTATTGTGAAAATTTGAGAATACCCTGGCCTCCTTAATGCTGTTTTTTGGATGGGGGATCCTTTTTGGTTGCTTGTTGGTTTATTCTGGAAGGTGGGTTGTGGTGAAGCTTTTGGTCAAATATTGCTTATTATTATCTTGGAGTTTTGCTTATTATGGCCTAGTTTGGGTATGGAGGCTGCCCTGGATGGATCCTTCGTGTTGATTTCTGATTTTTCCTGGCTGGATCTCTTTTTTGGATTTCGCTTGCTGCTCTTGTCATCTCTAGTCCTTGGATGGCTGTCTCTAACATCCTTGGACTTTTTCAATTAGAAGATTTTCGAGGAAGGACGATGATCTAGCTGTTAATCATCTCCTTGGAGGGCCCTTTAGGCAACCAGGAGGTATCTATAAGCTGTCGCTGGGATTCTCTGTTGGATTATGCGATTAGCAGTTTGAGTCCATTTTTGGTGCTCCTCTCCTCTTTTTGGATAGCCTCTTTTAACTCTGTTGTCCTTCTCACTATTTTTTTGCTGCTTTGGGGAGGTATAAGTTTTTGGTTATTCCTCTTTCTTTTTGTTTGAGGTTTAATCTTTTTATTATACCTTACTTGTAATCTTTATTCTTAATAATATATGGGGCTTGTACCTTCATATCCCCCCCCCCCCCCCCCCCCCCCCCCCCCCCCACCACAAAAAAAAAAAAGTTTAGTATTTGAGGTGTTGTACTGATTTTGCTTAAAAATTTTCAGTTTGAGTATTTATAGTTTGTTTTCTCAAATTTTTTGGTTAGATATTGTTATTTGTTTAACTAAGTTGGAGTATGTTGTAATGTTATTTGAGAGAACTAGAGATATGTTGATTTAAGTTACATATTTTGCAAAAACTTGGTACATCTAACAAAGTTGTTTTCCTATTTCTCTACATACTAGAAATACAATTTTTTTGGTTAGAATAGCATTAAATTAACATTAGATCTAACAAAGTTTTTGCAACAATATACTTTTCATGTATTTAATTCTAATTTGGATGTCTAATTTATAGCAAAACAAATTAGTTTAATTTAGCATCGCAATTATATTTTTTGAAATAAGTGAACCTAAAATTAAAAATTACGTAGGTGTACCTAAATTTTACGCAATTTTTTTTTTTAAACAAAATGTAACACTTACGAAGGTGGTAGGTGTGCTTAAAATTACAAATTAAAAAAAGCCATTAATTGTTTCCTTAGTTTTTAATATTTATTTTAAAAAGACAATAAGATATCAAATATATTTATTTATTGGGTCAAATTTTTTAATTGAAAAACTATCATATTGTTAAAATATTAAAAAAAATTATATATTTTTATTAGTCTTTAGAGTAATTTTTATAAGAATTAAATCATAATCATGTCTTATCATGTTTGAAATATTCAATGAAATTTAATTTCTGAATTTATTACTTCAAAAAATAAAGATTGTTTGAGAAAGAAATTTACCGCGCTCCATTTTAATTTGGGGAAAATACATTTGTGAAATTAAATAATTAAATAAATCAACAATTATGCCAATCTCCACCTAGTCCAATTGATTCTACTTGCACTCATGCTGTAGATCTTCTCATTAAAAAAAGTTTAATGAGTATCTAAATAATATTTTAAATTTTAATATGCCATATAAGTATCAAAATAATATGCAAAATGTTAATTTTATTTAATCAGCCATAAAAAAAAATTACAATATTTGTATATAGAAATTTAATATAGAAATATGATTTATCTAATTACGTACAACTTACAAAATAAATCACATGCATGAAGAAGCAAAGAGGGCCATCAAGCTCATTTTAATTTATATATACTAGAAATTTCGATCATTTCAAATTTAATAATTTATGATAAGATTAAATAATGTAATACAATTTAAGGTATATTAAGAATTTTGTAATTTCTAAAAGTTCATGAGGGTTGTAAATCATTATGAACTAGCTAGAGGCTAACCAAGTGGGAGAGTGAATTGATTATTTTCTTAACGAAAAAAGGAAATCTTTTTGAATATTTTAAAACAAATAATTTATGCGGAAGCTACACCAATCTCATAATAACAAAAATCATAGATTTTGATCATAGAATAAATCATAGAAAAAAAGCGGATATTAAATATGGAAAAATAAACTAGACATAACACACTAGATTTATAGTAGTTCGATCAACTTGACCAACGTCCACTCCCTGTAAACCTTTGTTTTAGGTTATTGCACTAAAAGTAGTGTCTCTCCTGTTGCCCCCGACACAACAAGGCGAAGAAGCCCTGACAAAATATTTCCACCGACCCGGTGAGGCATAGTACCTTGAATTCTTTTACTCCCTTCTTCTGGAGTAGACAAAGAACATGAAAATCCTTTTACACCCTCTTAGAGTAGGTGGAGAATCTTGGAATCCTTAGAGTAGGCAAAGAACTTTGGAATCTCCCTCATGGAGTAAGCAGAGAGAACCTTGGATCTGATGCTAATGAAAGTCTCCTTAGAGCCACCAAGCAACTTAGGAAGAAGCTTAACGAAGACGGTGGAAATCTTTCGTTGAGCAACCTTTGAGAATCACTCACAACTCCCTCTAACAAGGATCTCTCTCTCTCTCTCTCTCTCTCTCTCTCTCTCTCTCTCTCTAAAACTCTCTTCCTTCTCGAAGCTCTCTCTCTCAGGTCAACCCAATAGAAAAAAATAAACTCTAGGATAATACGAGAGCTTAAATTGAGAACCTCCAAAAGAAGCCCTAATTTTTAATTCTACGATTTTGATGATCCAATATGATCCTTAGATTGTTCTGTATGATTAGTATAAAACACCCCTTTCAGCCAGTAGATCAGCATTGACATGTACGATCAGTTCAAGTATTTATACATATCATATAGTATGATTGTGCGATCATCATAAATGATTAGTTCAAGATATTGTATTGATCATCCAGTACGTTATGGGATAATGGATGGTGATTTAAATTCTACACATCCCTCGAGACATCTATTACGATCGCTAGTACAATTAAAAGAATATTACGGTTTTTGTCTTGGATGATGGGGGACCGTCCCATGAAATATCAAATATCATCATGTACGATCATTATAGATCATCCTGTATGATATGATCGAGTAATATATTCATAATTATTACCCTAAATCACATGATTAATTTAGGCATGATTTTTCACAAATTGTCTAGTACGATGTTGTATATCATCCTCTATGATTAGAATAAAATTTAAAGTTTGAAATATTGCCCAAATTATAATTGGTGGCTATTTTTCATGTCTATAACTGATCGTTTTGTATGATCTTGAATCATCCAGAATAGTTAGTTAAGCATTCTTACTTAACAACAGGTGCCCTAATTAGGGGATTTATGTATAGCTGATAGTCCAATGTGATTTGCATCGTACTGTATGATTAGTTCAAAAATTCATGTTTCTCCTAATTCACTAACTCACCCCCTTGAGGGTGTGTGTACAAGATTACTTAGCTTGGGGTTCACCAAATATAAGACTTGAGTAAAGAACGGTAAAAAGTACATTAAAATTGAAATTACAAACTAACTCAATCATGATCTACCTAATCTTGAGCTACTTTGTGTTATAAATGAACTTGTAGGTCCGAAATATTAGTAAGTAGGGCAAACCCAATAAATATGTAATACTAGTAGTATTAATAAATAATAAAGTTCGTTATCATTAAAATTATAGTACTTTGACCCATATTCGTAATAATCTCCCTTTTTTATGATGACAAATATTATTTTTTACAATTTTGAGAGCAAAGAAAATTTTGTTTTTCTCTTTTTAATTTTTGTTTTTTTTTTGTTTTAAGGAAATATGAGACATAAGAAAAAATAAAACAAAAATAGAATAAGATAAATTTCACTAAAACATAAGAAGTAAACAACACACTACTCTTCCTTTTGATATCAAAAAAAGGAGAAAAATGAAAAACACTAAACATAACAAAGGTAAAAAAAGAAGACCAGTGCAAACATAAAAATAAAAGTACTGAGAACACTAGAAAAAAGAAGAACCCTGATCAGTTAAAGGTGGTGGTGGTGGTGGCTAAAATTATCGGTGAAGAGAGGCAAATTGCTTGCTAAACCAAGTCATATCCTGATCATGTTGCTGCTACTGTTGTACTACATATCTTTCAAAATGAGCTAGATCATTTGCATATTGTTGATGCTGCTTAGCTACGTAGTTTTCAAAACTAGCCTCCCACTCATCAAAATAAACCAGTTGATTAATCTGAGATTGGTTGAAGATAGGGGTAGGTGTAGGAATATGTCCTTCCTCTTCAGCCATAAGCTCTTCATGTATAGGGGTGATGATGAGTATTGTGAAGGATGTGGAAGGAGCTATTGGAATATAATACATGAAGGTGATAAAGTGGAGCATGAAATTGAAGATTATATTTTGTCTCAAGGATATAGGCAAAGGGATATCCTAAAATTAGTTTGGGCTTTCTTTTATGGCCTGGATCCCTAATACAGGTTAAATATTCAATGTAGTGAATGAGAAGATCTACTACATTAATTAAAATTAAGGTTGGCCATAATGTAGTAAGTGGTGAGTGAAAGGATAGGTATAATGTGAAATCGATCCACAGCTTTATGAATAATGGATTTGTAGAGGACGTGTTGGATGGTTCGGGTATCTTTGACTAAAGAGCCGACTATGGATTCATGAATATGAATATTGGATTCCCTACGGATGTTGTTAATATAAGTCCAATAAAAAATCTGGATTAGAAGCTAAGATATGGATTTTATCTCCAGTGGTAGATAAGTGAAGAAATTCATAGAAATCCAGGTAGGTTATCTCTAGAGGCCTTTTATTCACATATGATTGAAGAGTAGTAAAATCAACATTAAGGAGATGGCTTACAAAGAATTTGAATAGCATTTTTGAATTGAAAGGATAGGTAAGGGTAAATAAATCTAAGAGTTGTGCAAGCGAATAAGTTTAATACCTAAAAGTTCATAGTATTTTGATTGATAATCTTGGAAGAGTTGATACCAACATTTTTAAAGTGTTTGTAGGCTGCTTCATCAGATTACTTAATGAATTGAGGATCAAAAGAATGCCTGGAAGAGCTTCCAACAAGCGCTCGAGATCTTTTCCCACCAGCCTTTGCAAGAGTTGGGGTTTAAGAGTGAAGAAGAAAGATTTGAAAGGTGTGATGAATATGAAGAAAACTATATATTTATAAAGAAATTGCCAGATCATACAGTACGATCGTGAGATTGTCCAGGATAATTAGGTGCAATCAATTCATCTAGATAATCGATCAAAAAGGTTGGTCATATCGTATAGTAAGATCAAGTATTATATTGGATGATTAGAAACAAAGTCATCATCTCGATGAGTCAGCATGTATGATTATTGACTAATTGGATCATACATGACAAACATGTCGATCATCCTTGATGATTTGCTGTAATGGATCAGCCTGACTGCATTTAAATTGTCAAATGATTCAAGCCACACGGTTCGTCCAGTACAATGTATGAATTATACGGGATGATAACTAATAATTGATTTATATTAGCCATTGGATGTGCTATGATTAAAAAGGTGTATTTTTATTCAGATCGTACATGATGATGTGTATCATCCTAAATAATATGAGCAAAACTAGAAAAATTTAGTACATGGAATGTGATGATCAGGATGGTTTCAAAACAAAAATAAAAATACAAAAGGAAAATAAAAAAAGCCAGTCATAAATCAAAATAAAAATCAAAACTTTTTTTTTAATTGATTAACTCCAGTAAATGATAAATTCACTTGTGAGTAGGTTAAGAATTAGTAAGAAATAAATCAATAATACTGAAATCCATAAAGGGTAGAAAATTGATCTTGTTAAGCTTAGCTCGGACTCCTTACATGTCAAAAATTCTTTTTTTTAAAAAATCTAATTCATAAAAGAAATTAGATAAGAAAAGTGATATTTTCAAACTTCATTTAAAAAAAATACCTGATAGAATAATATTATAAAGTAATCAACCAAAAATCATAATATTCAAAATTCAATTATTTGAAGATATCAAGTGGCACATGGGTTCTTATAAGATTTAAAGATTTGATAGAGAATTAAGCTTATTTATTTGTGAGCTCATTTTGTGCCTCTTTTTCAATTATTTGACACACTTTACGCATCTTTTGATTTTTGATACACTTTTTACATCTTATAATTATTTGGAGGTCATTATGTATCTTTTTTAATTTTGGGCTCATTTTATATCTCTTGACATTTTTATGAGCTTGCTTCCTTTCAAAACCTTTAATGACTCTCAATTTGTGAGATTATTTTTCATATATAAGAGAAGAAAAAACTCACTTATTAGTATAAGGAAGTGTAAACCATAAAATAGAATAATATATATATGATAAATACAATAACTTGATTAAGAAAATTTAATAGTAATTCATTGATTTGGAGCATTATTCATATGAGATAGATTACTATAGGAAGACTAAATAGATCTCTATTTTCAATGTCCTATTTTTGATTTGAAATAGATTTTGATTCAAAATAAATTAACCCACTAAAGGGAGTTAGAGGAAGAGAGATAATCATCGATGTTTCTTCCTTTAACTAATTTAGAGAAGTCAATCACTACTTACTAATTTCTAAAACTAAAAGAAAGGAAAAAAAATGTCTTTTAAGAAATCAATATTAGAAGTGAGCTTTGATCTGATTCATTAAAAATACTTAAGGAAAAAATAACATAAGAATGAAAAATATAAAATAGATATACATAAACAAAAACAGACATACAAATAAAATAAAAACAAAACATCAAAAATAGAAACTAATAATTTTAAGCATTAATATCTATTAAATAGAATCTAGTTCTTAAGATGCTAAATATTTTAAATGCAATGGTTTTGTAAGGATATCAGCAAGTTGGTTTTCAGTTGCTAAAAGGTGTAGCTCTTTATCTCTTTTGATAACATGATCCCTAATAAAATGGTGACTTATGTCAATGTGTTTGATCATGGAGTATTAGATTAGATTCTTTAAAATGCAGATGTCACTAGTGTTATTATATATAGATAGAAATTGTGCCTTCAAGTAATCCTAAATCCAAAATTTTATTATTTTAACTAGAGGACTTGGGCCACACAACTTACTAAGGTTGTGTACTCAGCTTCAATAGTGAACAAGGAAACTATGTTCTATTTTTTACTAGCCCAATGAGAGAAAGAAATGTCCTATAATTGACATGTTTCAGAAGTATTTTTTTCTATCAACTACACATCATGCAAAATTTGAATCAGAATATCATATGATTTTAAAAGATATGCTATGCCTAGGAAACCAGATTCTTTAGTCTGAGGTTCCTAAAGTTATCTAAGAATTCTCTTAACAACAGTTAAGTGGGACTCTTTTGGATCAGCCTAAAATCTAGCACAAAGACAAATACTAAATATAATATAAGATTTACTAGCAGTCAAGTAAAGAAGTTATCAAATTATTCCTATGTATTTTTATTGATCAATAGATTTTTTATTTGAATACTTATCAAACTGAATAGTGGAACTCATGGGAGTGTAGATGGCTTGGTTTTATCCATTTCATATTTCTTAAAGATGTCCTTAATATATTTTGATTGATTAAAGAAATTTTTATCATCCTTCTATCTTATGTTAAATCTAAGAAAGTAGGGCAGTTCTCCCATCATACTCATTTCAAACTCCTTACTCATTATTTTGAAAAATTATCACATAGATTTTTATAAGAAGATCTAAATATAATATCATAAATATAAATTTGGATAGTGAATAGTTTATCTCCTACTTTTTTTACAAACATGGTGGTGTCAACGCTCCCATTAACAAAGGTTCTTTTTAGTAGGAATGTTCATAGCCTTTCATATAATATTCTGGGTGCTTATTTCAGTCCATATATTACATTTTTTAATTTAAACAAATGATTAGGAAATTGTGAATTTTTAAATCCTAAGGGTTGTTCAACATACACATCTTTTTTTATCACCCCGTTTAGAAAGATACTTTTGACATCCATTTGGTACAGTTTGAATCCCTTAAAATAACTAAAGGCTAGATGCACTCTAATGGCTTCTAATCTAGCTACAGGGGTAAATGTCTCTTCAAAATCAATTTTTCTATTTGATTGTACACCTTAGCCACTAATCTTACTCTATTTCTAACCACTACACTAGAATCATTCATTTTATTTTTGAAAAGCCATTTAGCTTTAACCACACTCTAGTCCTTAGGAATTTCAACAAGTTCTCAAATATTATTTCTCATAAATTGATTTAACTCTTCTTGTAAGGCTAGGGTCTAGAATTTATTAGGTAGGGCTTGATTTATGTTGGTGGGTTTAGTTATTTAAATAAATACATAATGGTTTACTTTTTTTTTTTCTAAGTCCATGCCTAGTTTTAACACCTTTTATATGGGTCTCCTAAGATCAATTCTTTAGGATAACTTGAAGAATATATCCATTCTCTAAGCAAAGTGCTTTTAGGTTCTATCATTTTCCTTCAAATTTTATAAATTAGAACCCTTAGAAAATTTTTATAACCTCTTCTTCTTCTACGTTAGACCCTCCAAAATTATTAGATTTATTAAATACAACATGAGTGGCCTCTCTACTACCATTGTCCCTTTTATTAAAAATTCTATATGATTTTCCAATATTTATGTAACCTAGGAATAACTCCTCCATCATATTTGGGGTCAAAACATTCCTAGTAGAGATTTCCCATTATTCAAAATGAATATTTTACATCCAAAGACATGAAGGTGAGAGAGCTTAGGTGTGTCCTACCCTTAAGAATTTTCATAGGGTGTCTTGTTCAGCTGGGATCTAACATTTACCCTATTCATAACATAATAGGTTGTATTCACTACTTCTATGAAAAAAATATTTATGAAGTGAATATTCAAAACCAATATGGCCGTTGCGGCAATCTAAATAGCCCGCATTTTAACTTTATCAATTTTTT
The DNA here is from genome assembly GCA_019514585.1 of Dendrobium officinale. Taxonomy (NCBI): domain Eukaryota; kingdom Viridiplantae; phylum Streptophyta; class Magnoliopsida; order Asparagales; family Orchidaceae; genus Dendrobium; species Dendrobium officinale. Next base: position 22,484 of record JACXSL010000127.1, read on the forward strand.
TTTTGAGCCATTATAGCTCCAAATCACAAATCATCTTTGCTATAATATTTTGATTATAGTGTTTTACTTATAAGAAATTTTTCATGTATTTTGGGTGCATGGTGAAAAATTATTAAGGAATTGGTACTTATCGGTACATGTGAGGATTTCGGGACCATCAGGTATCTATTTTATAAACTGATTTCACCGATATATTTTGAATAATATATTTTTATTTTGTGGATATTTTTTTCATAATTTTTAAATTTCTAAAATGATTTATTTAAATTTTATACTAAAGAATTAATTAAATTAAATTTTATTTTAATATTATATTATTATTTATTACAAAATATCTAAAGGCAGTAAACCTTTTTAAATGCTATTCATGTTCATTTTTGGCATCAAAGAGCATTCTAGGAGAAATGAGAGAAATGTTATGAGAGAGAAAAAGGATATCCAGTTTTGAAGGCCGTAGAGCAATTTTTATCCATCGATGCTGTTGGGATATTTGCTCGTCTCACTGTAACAGACCTTTAACCTATTTCTAATTTCAAAGATTTTATCTTTTTGATATTTTTTTTTTATCAAATTTGTGTTTTCATTACCGAAAAAAGTAAATAACTTTATATCCGCAAAACTTTTATTGTGTAACTTATTGTATGTTATAGAGATCATGATTATGAGTATTTTGAGTATTTATTTAAGATATTTCACCTGGTAATTTTGAAATATACAGTAATTTTTGTCAACCCAATTATTTATTTTGAACTCTAAATATAGTGGTGTAGTAAAATTAAAATCTTAAAATATCATTTAACATAATCCCTAATAATTTTTTTAAAATAATTATTTTTTCCTAATAGGATTTTTTATTGTCTACCATTATGATATTTGACATCTTCTTAATTAAGCTCAATTATGTATTATTTTCTGCATTGTATTAAAAATAGATGTGGATATGTATTTGAGTAATAGCTGGTCGTTATTACTATTATATTATTATAATATATAGTATGCATGTGTGAAACAAACAAGTAAAAGATTAGTTGACCCATTGGTTGGAGATTGATTGACTTGTATAGGATGATGGGCCGACAAGCTTTCCTTTAAATAATGTGGCTTGGTGTTATCCTATACT